>JAJHSJ010000012.1:50665439-50723941 GCA_021015155.1 Magnolia officinalis
CGTCCAACCATGGGACGTCCAGCAGCAAACTGCTGCTTGACTGTATGAAAGGAAAACACCAATATCGGTTTGATCCAAATTAGGTGGCCATGTACACATGGGACCCACATGTGATGCATGTGCCTTATATATCACACCGTCTGTCCAATAAAGGACGGTGGGTTCCATGCAGCAGTATGCTGCTGTATTGATGCTAGCGAGTTCTGGTCTGATCATGAGGTGTGTATTATATCCATACCATCCATCCGTGTGGGACCTACCCCACACGTGTTGCATGTGTGGAGGTGGGGCCCACCAGATGTATGCGTTGTATATTCACCGTCCATTGCTGGACGGTGATAGGTGGGAGCCCATCATCATGTATATATCCAAGTCGTCTGTTCATTGGTGGGACGTGGGTGAAATTACGGTAATGACCGCTTTAGTAGAAGTGGGAATATGCCAAGGTGTCCTAGAGGGGGGTGAATAGGACTTTTTTGAAATTTTATGATGATTTAAAACCTATCAACCCTATACTTAATTAATATGCAAGTATCAGGATTTCTTCAATGTAACTCTAATGGCTTCTAAGCAAATAGAGGATCCAATCATAAGACTATTCAAAACATAAACAAGATGAGGAACATAGTTCATGATGGATGTGACTGTGTGTGAGATGTGATTCTAATTAGCTCTAGGTAATCATGTAAGCATGTATTATGAGAACATTCAGAGAAATAGAAATCACATAATAGTAAAAGTAAATAGCAATCCCAAACATAGTCGTTTTTATAGTGGTTCGATTATATGTCTACTCCACTTCCGGCTGATACACTCAACCCTTGAGTGTACCGGATCTCACTAACGAAGGTTTCAAATCAGGTTTACCTCAAATCAATACAACCTACACAAGGCTGACTCTAGGACCTACACAAGGTACCTAACATGTCTCCATGAGACACAAGTTTATGTCCCACACAGGAACAAGGGTCAACACACAACACCCGGATTTTAGGCCACACATGCCAAGGATCCACGTAAGGAACCTAGAGTTTATGCTCACCAAGAGCAAGGGTCAACACACAACACCCACAGTTTTAGGCTACACAGGCTAAGGATCCACACAAGGAACCTAAAGTTTATGCTCACCAAGAGCAAGGGTCAAACACACAACACCCGGGTTTTAGGACACACAGGCCAAGGATCCACACAAGGAACCTAAAGTTTATGCTCACCAAGAGCAAGGGTCAACACACATCACCCAGGTTTTAGGCCACACAGGCCAAGGATCCACACAAGGAACCTAAAGTTTATACTCACCAAGAGCAAGGGTCAACACACAAACACCCACACGTATTCTCTCGTCAGAGGCCTCCTATGAGGACTTGAAAGGGGTGAGAATCACCTGTGACCCAATCCTACACAAAGGAATGATCAGCGGGGTCTCTAGACTCTAATGACTTACAGATAAGTAGATGAGCCACATTAAGCACGTTGATGAAGATCTCCTCCTTGTTGATGAAGAATCTTTAGCTCCCTTGGCGCAATACTCATGATGCTCCAATGTAAGGCGACGGGTTGGGTCAAGGTTATGTTGGTAATTACTCTATTAAATGATTAATCATTGGAGTGACAGAGTAATACCACGATCTATGCATTCAAGGAATCTCAACTCAATGATTTGCTATTAAGGTGGTATCTGAAAGATCCTTGAATGCGGAAGTTCATTCACCAATCCACTTTATTGAATATTAATGATGAGGGTGGATCGAGGAATGAACTCCCATGAGAGAAAAGGGCTTAGGGTAGGTGATCTGAATTAAACACTCAAAAGCTCTATTTATTTTCTCTACAAACAACCTCAGGCAAGCTCTCATTAAATAGGAAAAAAGTTTCAACGAAAATAAAACAGTCATATTTTTGACAGAGTTCGATATAATAAAGCATATACTCTCGATAACGTCGAATGGCTGCTCGATGACACAAACTCAATCTGTCAAATGCTTTTGAACCTTTTTGCCAAGTGATCGAGGAAATCGAACATGCTTCGATGCCATCGGATTTTGAACTCCGATTTCATCGACCCATGGTTCGATTCCTCGACATTTGAAAGCCTGAGAGCAGACTTGCCTTTGGAACTGAATAGGCATCGATATGATCAAGTATCCCTCGATATCATTTGGTTTTGAATATCGATGATATCGATACCAGTTTCGATTCATCGATCTTTTCAAGGAATTTTCATATAAACTTTCTAAACAGTTTGTGTTCCAATTCGATAACATCAACCTAGTCTCGATATGATCAATTTTTCAATATCGATATCATCGAGTAATTCTCGATACCTCGAACATTTAAAAGAATTTACCTGAAAGCTTGCTGGACAGTTTGGGTCCTAATCCGATATCATCAAGATTTGAAATTTGAAGATATCGAAGCTCTCTTCGAGATATTGAAAATCACATGATTTTCCTTAACTGTTTACTAGACACAAACTGACCAGTTGTCAATTTATTGAGCCGTTTCGATGAACTTGAGATTCGAAAGTCGATTATATCGAGACTGTCATCGATTCATCGAGAATTCAGTCTAAGATTCATTTTGGTTGCTGGACATCTGAATTCCTCATTTCGATAACATCGAGTGAGTTTTGAGGACATCGATAACAAAGTCTGATTTCATCAAAGCATTATCGATAAATCGACAAAGGCTGAAAACTTATAGATTTTCCTGATTTTGTAAAATAGTTTTCACACCTTAAACCCTATGTTGTTCTAACCATTTTAAGGGTTTTATATACCTGGTGTTTTGGGACATGGGATGTGAGGCTAATGTTTTCCTTTGACGAATTTGGGGCATACATCCATTTGAGGCAGATGCTTGAATGATCTTCCTATGGGGCTCACTTGTTTTGCTGACTCAACACTCACGCTAATTGACAAACCAGGGCACTTTCAGTGGGACCCACCCCACACGTGCTGCACGTGTGGGGGTGGGACCCACCTTGATGTATGTATTCTATATTCACACCATCCATCTCTGGACGGTGCTACGTGGGGCCTACCTATGATGAATGTATTATATACCCTCGCTGTCTATCCCTTGGACGTGAGGCCCACTCGATATGTTGTATCTACGCCGTCCATTTCCCCTGGATGTGGGACCCATTTGATGCATAATTTAATCTCAACCATCCAGCCCTTGGACCTCCAGATTGACTGGATTGCTGCTGGCCCAAAAGTCTAGCAACAGGCCCACCTCTTCGTTTGAAATACATATCCATGTTAGGCAGAATTTGGGCCCATTTGAGGTCTTGTTAGGCCGACCCTTCATCTGATTATATAAGGGTCAGATCACCCAGATTTTCTGGATCTTTAATGGGCCAGATAGGCTGAATATCCAACCCTAGAATTCCTATTGGTGAGGTGTTATCCATCCATTATGGTGGACTTCATGGACTAAATTGTAAACCACTATGTGGGCCATGTTGTACACTCAGCCCAGCTATATTTTTGGAGCCTATGGGTTGCCCAAAGAGGCTCACTATGTTGGATATGTTAGACATAGCCTACGTTAGCATTTTCTGGGCTTTGGGCTGTCCCATGTGGCCCACCTTGATGTATGTGGGCTATGTACTGACCTAAGAGGCCTAATATTGATGTATGAGATAACATGAGTGAAGTCCATTTTATTTTTAGCCATTATGAGGGTTATGGGCTGTTTCATTAAGCCCTTGTGTGAGGCCCATTATGATGTATATCAGGCCCTTGTGTGAGGCCCAATATGTTGTATATGAGGCCCTTGTGTGAGGCCATGGGGCCCATTATATGTTTGGCTTTATGTGGCCACTCCTAGGGAGCAATGTTGGTTAAATGTCCACATTGAATGGGCAATGATGGTTAAATGTCCACATTGTGACCTTCCCTTAGGCCTTTGTTAGGCCCATTCTTATCCTTCTCTAAGTGGATTGACCCAAATCATTGGGCCCGATTTATATTTGCATGATCTATCTATTCACATTGGGCTAACCCAAGATGTTGGGCCCCCATTGGTTGATAGTAGGTTTATTTTAATCTTGGAGTCCATCTAGGACTTATTTGGTCCCCCTAGGGCATCTAGCAGGCTATATGATAGTATGGTGAAGGAAGCCCGTTCCGAATCCTTAGGATTATCGGTAGGCCACCTAGGTCCAACCTTGATATGAGGGAGTTCATCATCACCGTAGACGGTGGGATCCGTGCTATCAGATTTGCTATATCCACAGCTGAGGATTAACCCTCATGTTATGAATCTGTTGTCTATTTATGGACCCCGCCTTGTATATGGGCCGATTATTGATACCGATTATGAGTATGTGATAGTATATCTTCATGATACATGCCCATACCCATCATCTGCATGCTTGTTATGAGATGTGGCTGATCATTGCATATGCCATTGGGCAGGTTGTTTATGGGACTCCTTGATAGGCGGAGTTGTCCCACATGAGCGCACGATACGCGTAGGATTGATGTATGACTGGATTGTGTGACTCATGCATCTTGCATTGTGTTATGATTATTGTACACCCTAGCCACATCAGGGCTATAGCCTCCACAGGCATATCATGGATGACATGATTAGATACCGAAAATACTTCTCAAAGCACGGGGGCGCTATAGATGTCCCAGGGTGAAAGTCCTCAAACCCTTATGGTACCATAGAGGATGCTTCAATGCTTAGATCAAGTGGACGTATGAGTGCACGAGGGCCAAATACCAAGAGGTCGCATCTCCCACTATGTCGTGGTCAATTGGAAGGGGGTGTGACCTTACCCTCCCAGAGAGAAGGGGGTTATTGCTAGGTTGAGTCTGATCAACTCGTAAATGGGTCCACTACCGACATGCCAGTTAGTGAGGTCTCTTCCACTTGCATGGTTGTGCGTCCAATGTGGAGCGGTAATCTGGTGTGTATAGTGTACTAGACCCCGGTGATTATCCAGAGAGAACTATATTGATATATGATGCTCCAGAGATGAGTTGGATTGATATGTGGATTGGTATGCTCGAGCTGCATCTTGCACATGACATTGGCTATGTAGGCCTTGCATCGTATGGCCTTGGTGTGGCCGATAGCATTCATGCCTTGCATCGCATGGCCTTTACACAACTGATAGCATTCACGAACTTATTGGACATGTTTCTGCATTACTTTGATACTGTATACTTGCATTGCTACCTTGTGCACATACTTTCACCACCATCTAAGCTTTCTATAAGCTTATGCACAATTGATGTGTGCAGTGAGGTGACGTTAGGCCGTAGCTAAGCAGGAGCGAGCAGGAGCGAGGTGTGCCGCAGAGCTTCTGGAGTTTTTTTTTGTTATTATCATCATTATATTTCCTTTTTTGCTTTGTACTCAAGTTTTTTATCATAGGATTTTGTGATGGTATTCTTGATATTGTTCGTGGGTTATGCTTGTGGTTATGCTTATTGAGAAATAAATTTATATTGAAAATCCTCCTTGTAGGATCCCAGGATCGGAACCTGTTATATGGGTGTCGAGAGCCGAGAATGGGGTACTGCGGAGGATGTCGGCGCTGGACGGCGATCGAGAATTTTGTGAGACCGATTTTCGAGTTTGGGGCGTGATAGGAGTTGGTATCAGAGCATAACTTGGGGATACTTCAGTGTAACATCACATATCTGCTACTAGCTTAGGACGAGTAGGTCCCAAGTGTGTAACTTTCTGATTTGGTTCCCTAACGTTTGAGCCTTCGAGGGTTCTCAAGGCTGATAGGCGTCTTTGTTCTTTGTTGTAGACTATTCCGCCTAGACGAGTCACGCGAGGCACCTGAGGTGCCCGAGAGACCCGATCGACCTGAGCGACTCCCGCTTCACCTCTCGTAGTTCCCGTTCCCCCGCCTGAGCTCCATGTTCCCGCACCCGAGGCTCCTGCAGATCCTGCGCCTCCGTCTGATACTAGCGCAGCCTTTAATGTATCAGTTAGTGCCGACCAGTTGTAACAGATGCTTCATGTTGTGATAGCAACCCTCCATGGGTAGGGCAGGCGCCCCGCTGAGACCCCATAGTAGGCAGATTAAGAGCGCGCAAGCGCCTTGTTTCGAGACTTCCTTCAGCTCGATCCCCCGTGATTCCAAGGAGAGCCCGATCCAACTGTGGCCGAGAGATGGCACTCCCAGGTGGAGAAGATGTTCAAGATTATGAGATGTACGACCCAACAGCGGGTCCCTTTGGCCATGTATAGTCTTGAGGGTGAGGACCAGTACTGGTGGACCTCTGTTGCCTGTGCTACATGGCTTGACTTCGTCAGGACATGGGAGGATTTAGTGGACCGGTTTGACCGGCCGTATTATCCCAACCACATTCATCGACAGCGAGCGTTGGAGTTCGAGACCCTGGTGCAGGGAGATATGTCTGGCGCGCAGTACAAGGCTCGTTTCGTGGTAATTTTGAGGTTCGTGTCGTACTTAGTTGATGATGAGGTGGGGAAGGCCAGCCATTTCGAGAATGGCTTGTGTTACGGTCTCTGAGGCTGTGTTGTTGGGCACGAGCTCCCGTCTTTTAAGGAGGTAGTATGGAGGGCCCAGATTTATGAGGCTGAGTGGGCCAACACGCAGAGAGATCATGATCAGAGGAGAGACCGGAAGAGGAGAGCCCCCTCCGGTGGCTCCCAGCAGCAGCAGCATCGTCAGCAGCAGAGGCGCGCGACTCGCCGAACCCCAGTGGCACCTTCAGCACCCCCCCAGAGGCCGTTTGCAGGGACTTGTTTTAAATGTGGTGGGACAGGGCACCGCAGGCATGAATACCCTCGCCCCTAGCAGCAGCAGCAGCCGAGACGGCCACAACAGCCTCCGCCACAGCAGCAGCATCAGCCCCCAAGACCACGATAATCGAGGCAGCAGTTCCGACAGCAGCAACAGCAGAGACCTCATAGGGGATAGGCACCTCCCCAGCCGACTCATGTTAGGTTCTATGCGGCTCAGCAGGACCCGCAGTCATCTGGAGTAGTTGAGGGTATACTTCTAGTCTCTGCATGCATTGTTCGAGTCATGTTTGATTCTGGTGCTTCACACTCGTTCATATCTGAGGATTTTTGCTGATCGTCTAGATTACTGTTAGAGTCTGTCCACGAGGATCTGTCCATATCAATACCCTTTGGAAAGACCGCTATGCTAGGACGATGTTGTTTGTCTTGCCCCGTCTTGGTCAAGGAGACTTTTTTGCCTGCCGACTTATTTGTATTGTGAAAAGGCCAAGCTATATGTCCTAGAGGGGGGGGGGGTGAATAGGACTATGCCAAATTTAAAATAAAATCAGCGGAAATAAATAAGCCAATAGCCTTACTATATGAATCAATTCACAAAGCTAAATTTAAATCACCTTGATAAATAGGTATCGAGAGATTGATGCAAATTCAGTTCTAAGGACAACCTTACACCATAATCAACAAGGGCTTATGGTAGGACAACCTTATTTCTAGAACCTCTTTTGGATCAATGACTCAATATTAATATAAGTAAATGAAATAGCAAGGAATTGTAATTAAATGCAGAAGTAAGATCTAAATTATTACAACAATCCCCACACTTGCTTGAAATGAATTAATTACAACATTCACATCCACTTGTACATTCCACAAGATCGAATGATAAAAGATATGAAAATTAAGCAAGCATTCAAACCACAAGTCAAAGAGTTATAGTGATTCGCTTGTGTGTACACCAACTGTTTTCCAACAGCCACACAAAAAGCTACTCCACTCCTAATATCCTCACACAGGGGATATTAGCGTTCACTAACAAATAGGTTTTCACAGGTTCACCAAAAACCTTTACAATTGTGTCTTTTTCACTTGGGCTTACACAATTCAAAAACCCCTCTTTTCTGAGTTTTCTGGTTTTCCTCAGACAACCAATACAATGAGATTTTTCTGGCTCAACCTCAACAAAACCAGTACAATGAGATTTTTCTGGCTTAACCTCAAACAAAACCAAAAGTAAATGAATTTTACAGAATTGTAAAATACCTGGATTTCTCCTTTTTCGTAGCAGCCGGTAGAACCAATCGGAGTAGATGATTTGAATGTCAAAGTTCAATTTCCAATACTCACATTCATAAGGTTCTAAATTCTAATTGATTTTAGATTTAACTCGTTGGGCGTAGCTATATTTGATTTTGATTCCAAGAAGAAGGAATAAGATAATTCCTCTTTTCAAATAAGATTGGAATGTAGAAACAAAATCAAATTAAATAAGCTAGCAAAAAGGAATATTAAATGAGCACAATCTAGCTTAAAATAAACACAGACTTATCTCAGAGTGATCACTTGAAAATTTCTTGAATTGAATAGCGTTGAAGTTGTGAAAACTCTGAATTTCGTGTTCAATTTATAGAAGCAGAAATCGCTCCTACGACTGGTCTTAGAAACCTACGACTGGTCGTAGCTCTAACAGATTTTTGAAAAAATAAGCGCGATCTTTGAAAGCCGTTCCACGACTGGTCGTGAGTACCCTACGACTGGTCGTGGGTCACCTACGACTGGTCGTAGGACCAGTGATTTCGTTGCTGGACTTTAAGTCGTAGCTCCACGACTGGTCGTGGACGAGTCGAAGCCACACCTACGACCGGTCGAAGGACCTCCAGGACTGGTCGTGGGCGTACCAAAAATTCCGAAAAATCTTCAACTACTTAGGACTGGTCGTGGAATTTCTTGGACTAGTCGAACAAATGCTAGGACTGGTCGAACAAGAGCTAGGACTGGTCGTAGAATAGACCAACCTTGTATAAAATAAATATTTGATTTATGTATCCAAAGTGACCTACTTAAAGGGTCAACCTAAGGTCATTCAAACCTGAACCATGTCGTATGGACATTGAACTTCAACCATTCAACGAATGTAGATAATTTGAATCATATCAGGCTTGAGATCTTGAACCATATCATGCTTGAGATCTTGAACAACATAGAACTACTTCATGCGTTGTTTCTTTAGATTTGAACTTCAACATTGTAACTTCTTGAGGCTTCAACATGTAGCTTCTTGAGGTGTCTTGAATTCCAATAAATGATCATACAAATACAGGACACAGATGGACGTTTTGGCACATAAAAATTTGACAACCAAAGGAGGATGAGACCATAACACTTACATATTGCCGATGTCAGAGTTCGATGTCATCCTGGGTATGGATTGGCTGTCCAAGTACCACGCCATTTTGGACTACTCCACGAGGACAGTCACATTCTGTATACCCGGCTTGCCGCAGTTCCAGTTCAATGTCGAGCCTAGAGGAGAGTCGTTGTCTTGTTTGATGTCTTGTGCAGCAGAGGAGTCCGTAACAGTGAGCATTGATCAGTTGCCAGTGGTTTACGATTTTCCAGATGTATTCCAGGAGATTCTGGGATTGCCGCCGCGTCGGCATATTGACTTCCAGATTGATCTTGTGCCTGGTACCACGCCAATCTCAAAGGCCCCGTATCGTATGACACCGATGGAGTTGCGAGAGCTGCAGCAGAAATTGGACGAGTTGCGTGAGTTGGGTTTCATTCGTCCGAACAGTTCGCCGTGGGGAGCACCTGTACTATTCGTCAAGAAGAAGGATGGCTTGTTGAAGCTCTGCATGGATTACCGAGAGCTCAACCGGGTCATGATCAAGAACAAGTATCTGCTCTCGAGGATTGATGATTTGTTTGATCAGCACAGGTGCATAGTTCTTTTCGAAGATTAACATGCGGTCCGGTTATCATCAGATTTGAGTCCGAGAGGAGGACATCCCGAAGACGGTTTTCAGGAGGCGCTATGGTTACTTTGAGTTTCAGGTTATGTCCTTCGGACTGACCAATGCGCCCGGGGTCTTCACACAGAGTATGAAAGAGGTCTTCCGTCCATATCTTGATCAATTTATTGTGATCTTCATCGACGACATTCTGATATATTCGAGGACCCGCGAGGATCATGATCAACATCTGGAGATTGCGTTGCAAACCCTCCGTGCCCACCAACTGTATGCGAAGTTGGAGAAGTGCGAGTTTTGGTCAGAGGAGGTGAAGTTCCTCGGTCACATGGTGATGAGGGAGGGTGTCATAGTGGAGCCATCGAAGATTGATGCAGTGCGTCAATGGGGTCAGCCCACGAACGCATCTGAGATCCACAGTTTTCTTGGTTTGGTGGGATATTACTGACGATTTATCTAGGGATTCTCCCGTATTGCAGCACCGCTAACCAGGTTGACCTGGAAGGGCACAGACTTTGTGTGGAGTGACGCCTGTGAGTGAGCATTTGTGAAGCTGAAGGATCGCCTCACGTCTGCTCTTGTCCTCACTCTTCCCTCTAAGAGTGAAGGATTTGTTGTATTTATCGATGCTTCGCGTATTGGTTTGGGTGTTGTCCTGATGCAGCACGGGAAGCCGGTAGCTTACGCGTCTCGCCAGCTCAAGGTCCATGAGTTGAACTACCCCAAGCATGATTTGGAGCTGGTAGCAGTTGTCTTTGCACTGAAGGTGTGGAGGCACTATCTTTATAGGGTTAGGTTCGAGCTATTCTTCGACCACAAGACCTTGAAGTATCTCTTCTCACAGTCCGAGTTGAATATGAGGCAGAGACGTTGGATGGAGCTCTTGAAGGATTATGATTTTGATCTTCAGTACCACCTAGGTAAGGTGAACGTGGTGGCGGATGCCCTTATCCGTCAGCCACGAGGCCTGGTGGGGCACATGATGATTTAGGAGTTGAAGATGCTCGAGGATGTGTCAGCGTTCGACTTCGAGATCGACTTGCAGTCTTCTATTGTGCAGTTATCGAGCCTGTCGATTCAACCCTCTTTTATCGTAAGGGTGATCGAGGCTCAGCAGGCAGATGAGTCGTTGTAGAGTTATCGGGTAGATGCGGCATCTAAGAGTCAGTTAGATTGGCAGATTGGTTCTGATGGTGGACTTCGCTTCAAAGGCCGGTTATGTGTCTCGGATGTTTCAGAGTTGCGCAGAGATCTTATGACTGAGGCACATCGATCGCGGTTTTCTATCCACCCTGCCTCGACGAAGATGTATCATGATATGAGGCAGTATTTTTGGGCAGGGATGAAGCGTCAGATCGCTAGTTTTGTGGCCGAGTGTGACACATGCCAGCGTGTTAAGGCTGATCATCAGAGACCCCCAGGTCCATTGCAGCCATTGAGTGTCCCGACGTGGAAGTGGGATCATGTATCCATCGATTTTATTATGGGCTTGCCAAGGACTTAGCGCGGTCATGACGCCATCTGGGTTGTCGTGGATCGTCTAATGAAGTCGACACATTTTCTCGCGATTCGTGCAACTTGGCCTTTGGACTGACTTGCTAGATTGTTTATCGATGCGATCGTGAGGTTGCACAATGTTCCGGTTTAAATCGTTTCTGACCGAGACCCAAGGTTCGTGTCTTAATTTTAGAGGAGCTTCTAAAAGGCTATGGGGTCTGCCTTGTAGTTCAGCACCGCGTATCATCCGCGGACCGATGGGCAGACCGAGAGGATCAACCAGATTCTTGAAGGATATGCTTAGAGCTTGCATGATAGACTTCTCGGGTAGCTGGGATGAGCATTTACACCTGGCTGAGTTCGCATATAATAACAACTATCAGGCAACTATTGGTATGGCTCCCTTCGAGGCCTTGTAAGGTAGGCTGTGTAGATACCCAGTTGTTGGGCCGAGGTTAGAGAGCACAATCTCCTAGGCCCCGAACTTGTGCAGCAGACATCAGAGGTTATCGACATCATCAGGCAGAGGATGCGCAAAGCTCAGAGCCGGTAAAAGAGTTTTACTGATTGTCGGCGTCGTCCATTGGAGTTTGCTGTTGGGGACAGAGTGTATCTCAAGGTCTAGCCCATGAAGGGTGTGGTTCGATTTGGAGTGAAGGGTAAGCTCGCCCTGAGATTTATTGGACCTTTAGAGATCATTGAGCGCGTTGGCGCCATGGCCTATAGGCTTGCCTTACCTTCTCAGTTGTCTGACATCCACGATGTTTTCCATGTTTTGATGCTGCGGAACTGTGGGTCATACACCATTCCCGTGATTAATTGGCAGCCTCTTGAGGTCCGTGAGGATGCTTCCTACATTGAGCAGCCGATTTGCATCCTTGATCGGAAGGAGCAAGTCCTCCTGACTAAGGTCATCCCTTTGGTGAAGGTTAAGTGGGGTCATCATTCTATTGAGGAGGCGTCTTAGGAGCGCGAGGTTGAGATTAGAGAGCGTTATCCCCATTTGTTTGTAGATTGATTATATTTTGTATTGCATTGATTGTTATATATGTGTGTGTGTGTGTGTGTGGTGATGCTTTCTCTTCCCTTGCTTTGTTCTGCGTGATAGTAAATTTCGAGGAAGAAATTTTTATTAGGAGGGGAAAGCTGTCAGGCCCATGTCCTAGGTCATTTATTAGGATCCCGCGATCCACCTCGTCGAATTCTGGCAACCCGCGACCCGTAGATTTCATTTGCGCGCGACCCTAAATTACATCCTGTAAACCCAAGTCGACTCAACCCGAGACCTGTGCAATTGCGACCTCATCATCGCCGCGTATTGTGCATCAATCTGATGTTTAGATAGTGAGATTCGGCCCTTGCGTTATCCCAACCATTGATCATGCATTGTGGGACCCATGGTGTCCACACACACTTTCCTAGGCAATCATGTGAGAGATGTCACCCTAGCTAGCTAGGATAACATCTTCCTACTCCCATAGCCTCATGCCTCTTACAAGGCAATCATGACACTAGCCATACTTCTCTTGCACAAATCATGCCTAGTTAGGAGAGAGAGAGACTAGCCATCATCATTACCTCTCTCTCTCTCTCCTTCATCTCTCTCTTTCCCTCTTTCAATCTCATTCTCCCATTCTAGCAATCCCTTAGACATGCCAAGCTCTCCAAAATTCCAACCCTTGTATGCTCCTACACCCCCTCATCTAGCCATCCAAACCCAACCTCAACCATTGAAACATCTCCTTTGGCCCACTAGGAACCCATTGGTGGAAGAAGAAGCTTGAGATTTGAAGGTGGGTGCACTCTAGGGTTAAATCTTCCTCTCTACCTTTGATCTCTTTGTTTTCTTTGCATGGGGACTTGAAGGGCCCACCAATCCATGGTGGAGATCCTCCATGATCCCCTAGATGTGGCCTTTGACCCATCTTTTTGCATGCATGAGCCATGGTGGGTCCATTCTCCATGGACCCCACCATGATGATTTTTACTCTAATCCATGCCTTCTAAGGGTCATCTAGACCCCTCATTTTCATGGTGGGGATGGTATCCCCACCTCAGATTTTTATATGTTATGTTGGGCTCATGCATGCATGGGACCCATATGTGATGTATGGTGTAGATCACGTGAGGGACTCATAGTGGCGGAGTCCATCCTCTATTCGTCGTTCTCTCTCTCTCTCTCTCTCCCCACTCTCTCTCTCTTCTTCTTATTATAATGATGATGATGATGTATGTGGCTGGTGGGCCACGTGTATGTGGGCCCCACTTGATGGATGAATTGCATCCAGACCGTCCAGCCATGGGATGTCCAGCAGTCGTAGCTGTTTAACTGTATGAATGGAAAACACCAATATCAGTTTGATCCAAATCAGGTGGGCCATGTGCGTGTGGGACCCACATGCATGTGCCTTATATCACACCGTCCGTCCAGCAAGGGTGGGTTCCACGCAGAAGTATGTTGGTGTATTGACGCTAGCATGTTTTGGGTCTGATCATGAGGTATGTATTATACCCATACCATCCGTCTGTGTGGGACCCACCCCACACGTGTTGCACGTGTGGAGGTGGGGCCCACCAGATGTATGCATTGTATATTCACTGTCCATTGCTAGACGATGAAAGGTGGGAGCCCACCA
The DNA here is from genome assembly GCA_021015155.1 of Magnolia officinalis. Classification (NCBI taxonomy): domain Eukaryota; kingdom Viridiplantae; phylum Streptophyta; class Magnoliopsida; order Magnoliales; family Magnoliaceae; genus Magnolia; species Magnolia officinalis. Next base: position 50,679,289 of record JAJHSJ010000012.1, read on the forward strand.
TGATGTATATATCCAAGCCGTCAGTCCATTTGGTGAGACGTTGGACCCACTCCACACATGTTGCACGTGTGGGGGTGGGGCCCACCTTGATGTATGTATTCTATATTCACACTATCCATCTCTATATGGTGCTACGTGGGGCCTACCTATGATGAATGTATTGTATACCCTCGCCGTCCATCCCTTGGACGTGAGGCCCACCTCGATGTGTTGTATCTACGCAATCCATTCCCCCTGGATGTGGAACCCATTTGATGCATGATTTAATCTCAGCCGTCCAGCCCTTGGACCTCCAGATTGACTGGACTGCTGCTGGCCCAAAAGTTCAGCAACAGGCCCACCTCCTTGTATGATATACAGAGCCATGTTGGGTAGAATTTGGGCCCCTTTGATGTCATGTTAGCCCCACCCTTCATTTGATTATATAAGGGCCAGATCGCCCAGATTTTCTGGATGTTTAATGGGTCAGATAGGTTGAATATCCAGCCCTAGAATTCCTATTGGTGAGGTGCTATCCATCCATTATGGTGGACTTCATGGGTTGAATTGTAAACCATTATGTGGGGCATGTTGTGCACTTGACGCAGCTATATTTTTGGAGCCTATGGGTTGCCCAAAGAGGCCCACCATGTTGGATATGTTAGACATAACCTACCTTAGCATTTTCTGGGCTTTGGGCTGCCCCATGTAGCCCACCTTGATTTATTAGGCTGTGGGATGACCCAAGAGGCCCAATATTGATGTATGAGATAACATGAGTGAAGTCCATTTTATTTCCAGCCATTATGAGGGCTATAGGCAGTTTCATTAAGCCCTTGTGTGAAGCCCATTATGATGTATATGAGGCCCTTGTGTGAGGCCCATTATGTCATATATGAGGCCCTTGTGTGAGGCCATGGGCCCCACTATATGTTTGACTTTATGTGGCCACTCCTTGGGAGCAATGTTGGTTAAATGTCCACATTATGACCTTCCCTTAGGCCTTTATTAGGCCCATTCTCATCCTTCTCTAAGTGGGTTGACCTAAATCATTAGGCACGATTGATATTTTGCTTGATCCATCTATTCACATTGAGCTAACCCAAGATGTTGGGCCCCCATTGGTTGTTAGTAGGTTTATTTTTAATCTTGGAGTCCATCTAAGACTTATTTGGATCCTTAGGATTATATATAGTGTGGTGAAGGAAGCTCGTTCTGGATCCTTAGGATTATATGTAGGCCACCTAGGCCCAACCTTGATATGAGGAGAGTTCATCATCACAGTAGACAGAGGGATCCATGGTATCAGATTTGATATATCCACAGTTGAGGACTGACTCTCATGTTATGAATCTGTTGTCCATCTATGGACCCCGACTTGTATATAGGCCAATTATCGATACTGATTATGAGTATGTGATAGTATAGCTTCATGGTACATGCTCATACGCATCATCTGCATGCTTGTTATGAGATGTGGTTGATCATTGCATATGTCATTGGGCAGGTTGTTTATGGGACTCCCTGATAGGCGGAGTTATCCCACATGAGTGCACTGTACGCCCATGATTGATGCATGACTGGATTGTGTGACTCATGTGTTGAGAAGTGGAGCCACATCTGGGGCCGCCCACGACAAGTCGAGGTTGCGCGGATTTCGTGTCGCAAGTCCTTTCGCAACTGGGATGCGAAAGGAGTTTCGCGGATTTCTTGTCGCAAGTCCTTTCGCAACTGGGATGCGAAAGGAGTTTCGCGAATTTCGTGTCGCAAGTCCTTTCGTAACTGGGATGCAAAAGGGAAGTTGCCAAAACTATAAATTGGGGTCCCTAGGGCTATTCTAGTGTTAAGGTGAATATTAGAAAATTATTCTAAGGTGTGGGCAAGGGTTTTCTATGTTCTTCCAAGGGAGAGGTTAGTATATTGCCTTGTAATCTTTGTTCTTCATAGTGGAAGTTTGCATCCATGGTTTTTTACCATAGTTTAGGGTTTTTCCATGTATATCTTGTCTTGTGGTTTGTTTGAATGTTTTTATTCCTTTCTAGTTTATATTTCTTCCTGTTTATCGTTTGTGGGTGAGGCCTGAGATTGGATCTAGGCTCACTGCATTGTTGGCATGCTGCGCAACAACTGGTATCAGAGCTATTGGTTTAGTTTTATTGGGAGCAATGACAGAAGAAGGAAAAACTAGAATTGAGAAGTTTGATGGTTCAAACTTTGACTTCTAGAAGATGCAGATGAAGGATTATCTGTATCAGAAGGACCTCTATATTCCTCTAGGAGGAAAAGAGAATAAACCAGAAAAGATGACAGATGATGAATGGTTTTTACTGGATAGGAAGGCTTTAGGAACAATCCGACTCTCTTTATCTAAGAGCGTCGCCTTCAATATATCCAAGGTGAAAACGACGAAAGAATTAATGGAAGCCCTAGCCACCATGTATGAAAAACCCTCAGCATCTAACAAGGTTCATCTTATGAAACAGCTATTCAACATGAAGATGTCAAATGGTGGGAGCGTGGCTGAACATCTAAACAAGTTCAATACAGTCACGAGCCAGTTGGAATCCGTTGACATTACTTTTGAGGATGAGGTCAGGGCGTTATTGATCTTATCCAGTCTGTCAGACAGTTGGGATGGTTTGGCGATTGCTGTGAGCAATTCTTCAGGGTCGACAAAGCTGAAATTTGATAATGTGGCCGGTCTAATTCTCAGCGAAGAATCTAGAAGGAAAGCAACAGGAGTTTCAGGGAATGCTCTAAACGTTGAAGGAAGAGGAAGATCGCTGAACAAAGGAGGCAATAAACACGAGCGTTCTAAGTCGAGGAAGAAGTCCAAGGGACCGAAAGACAAAGACGGGTGTTGGATTGCGGCAAGAAGGGGCACATGAAACGTGATTGCAGGGCGCTCAAGAAACAAGAAGGAAGCTCTCAAGGCAAGAAGGATTCAGTGAATCTATCTAAGGAGAGTGACACAGAGGCGTTGATCTTATCTCTAGATGCGAGGAATGAGTCTTGGGTTATAGACTCGGGTGCTCGCTTCATGCCACTTCGTGTAAGGAAGTTCTGCGTGATTATGTGTCAGGAGACTTTGGGAGAGTCTACCTGGGTGATGATGAGCCGTGCAGTATTGTTGGAAAGGGAGACGTTCATGTAAATTAGAAAGACGGAACGATCTTGAAATTGAAGGATGTCAGACATGTACCGAGTTTGAAACGTAACTTGATCTCTGTGGGGCAGTTGGACGATACTGGTTATGTGACGACATTCACCAGTAATTTCTGGAAGATCAGAAAAAGTGCCTTGGTGATATCTCGAGGCAAGAAGGAAGGTACTTTGTACGTGACTTCAGGATCGTATTTTTCACTCGCAGTCGCATCAACTGGAGTGAATGGGCAGTTATAGCATCAGAGGTTGGGACATATGAGTGAAAAGGGAATGAAAGTGCTATTGTCAAAAGGGAAGCTACAGGGCTGAAGTCTGTTGACTTGGAATTCTGCGAGGATTGCGTGTATGGCAAGCAGAAGAGGGTAAGCTTTAAGAAGACAAGACGCACTCCAAAGACGCATCTATTGAAGCTTGTATACACTAATGTGTGAGGACCAACACAGGTATTATCTCTTGGTGGCTCACGTTATTTTGTTTATTTTATTGATGATGCTAGTAGAAAACTGTGGGTCTATTTCTTAAAGCATAAATCTGATGTATTTAATGTATTTAAGAAGTGAAAAGTTATGGTAGAAAATGAGACAGGTAAAACAGTAAAATGTCTTAGATCTGATAATGGAGGAGAGTACTATGATAAGAGGTTTGAGGAGTATTGTGCGGCAAATAGAATCAAACATCAGAAAACGATTACAGGGACACCGCAACAGAATGGTGTAGCTGAGCGCATTAACAGGACCATCCTTGAACGTGGCAAGAGCATGAGGTTACATGCAGGGTTGCCCAAGACCCTTTGGGCAGACGCTGTGAATACTGCCGCATATCTCATCAACAGAAGTCTCTCAGCACCATTGGATGGTGGGCTACCGGAAGAAGCGTGGACTGAGAAGGAAGTGAACCTTGCACATCTCAGAGTGTTCGGTTGCACTTCATATATGTTCACATTGATGCAGAGCACAGAAACAAGCTGGATGCGAAGTCCAGGAGGTGCACGTTTATAGGCTACGGGCAGCATGATTTTGGTTATAGGTTCTGGGATGCAGAAAACTGGAAAATCATCAGAAGCAAGGACGTAGTCTTCAATTAAAAAATTATGCATAAGGACAGTGTGCAGGAAAATAAGGCCGAGAAAAAGGAATTCGTAGAGTTGGAAGAGTTACCGGACATGGGTGTTACAGCGCCACAGGATGAGGCAGAGCCGCATACACTGGTTGTGAGGAGGTCTACTCGGGAGAGGAGACCCACGATCCGATACTCACCCTCCTTACATTATCTACTATTGATAGATAATGGTGAGCCAGAGTGTTTTGAAGAGGCGTTACAGTCAGATATATGGGTTAAGTGGGATCAGGCCATGGATGATGAGATGGACTCTCTTAAGTCTAATCGTACATGGGAGCTAGTCGCTCTACCCAAGGGTAAGAAAGCTCTTCATAACAAGTGGGTTTACAGACTGAAGGAGGAGCACGATGGTTCGAATCGGTACAAGGCCATATTGGTTGTGAAAGGGTTTCAACAAAAGGCAGGTATCGATTTCACTGAAATATTTTCACCGGTAGTGACAATGTCTACGATTCGCATGATCTTGAGTATAGTGGCTTCAGAGGACTTACATCTAGAACAGCTAGATGTTAAGACAGTCTTTCTTCATGGGGACCTTGAAGAAGAGATATATATGCATCAGCCGACAGGATACGTGGCACCAGGTAATGAGAACAAGGTGTGCAGACTGAAGAAGAGTCTATATGGCCTGAAACAGGCCCCGAGGCAGTGGTACAAGAAGTTCGACAGTTTCATGTCGGGAAATGGTTTTAGGAAATGTCATGCAGACCATTGTTGTTACTTGAAGAAGTTTGATACGTCTTACATCATCCTTCTTTTGTACGTTGATGATATGTTTGTGGTCGGTTCAAGCATGAAGGACATCTCAGATCTCAAAAGACAATTGTCTAGAGAATTTTCCATAAAAGATTTAGGAGATGCAAAACAAATCCTAGGCATGAGGATAAAGAGTGACAGGGAAAATAAGAAATTAGTTTTGTCACAGGCAGAGTACATAACCAAGGTACTTGATCGATTCAATATGGGAGGTGCTAAGCCGGTTAGCACTCCATTAGCCAACTACTTCAAGCTATCTAAGGAGCAAGGTGCAAAGACGCAGGAGGAACAGGACTACATGTCTAAAGTCCCATACGCGTCAGCTATTGGGAGTCTCATGTATGCTATGGTGAGTATGAGGCCAGACATTGCTTAAGCAGTTGGAGTTGTTAGCAGGTTCATTAACAACCCCGGGAAGGAACATTGGGAAGCTGTGAAGTGGATCCTTAGGTACTTAGTAGGCACTAAGGATGTAGGGCTATGTTATGGTGGATCGAAAATCAAGTTACAAGGCTACGTGGATTCAGATTTGGCAGGAGATATCGACAGCATAAGAAGTACTACAGGTTATGTTTTTACTTTGGGTAGTGTTGCAGTCAGTTGGGTCTCTCAATTACAAAAGATAGTATCTATTAGTATGCAGGTTTCTGTGGATAGATCCCATCTCATAGTATGCAGGTTTCTGTCGCGACTACAGAAGCATGCAAGGAGATGGTGTGGATGCAAGGTTTTATGGAAGAGTTGGGTAAGAAGCAAGCAGATTGCAAGCTGTACAGTGACAGTCAGAGTGCAATTCACTTGGTTAAGAATTCAGCCTTTCATTCAAGGACCAAGCATATTGCCATCATATATCACTTCATACGTTCATTACTGGAAGATGGATCGATTGCTCTGGAGAAGATTCATACAAGTGAGAATCCTGCAGATATGCTAACCAAGGCGGTCACAAGGGAGAAGCTGAAGCTCTGTTCAGCTTTGATTGGTCTTCAGGCTTGAAGACGGGGAGGTGGTGTACCCCGGATGAAGAAAACAAAGGTTTATGGTGATGTGTCTCCAAGTGGGAGATTGTTGAGAAGTGGAGCCACATCTGGGGCCGCCCACGACCAGTCGAGGTTGCACGGATTTCGTGTCGCAAGTCCTTTCGCAACTGGGATGTGAAAGGAGTTTCGCGAATTTCGTGTCGCAAGTCCTTTCGCAACTGGGATGGGAAAGGAGTTTTGCGGATTTCATGTTGCAAGTCCTTTCACAACTGGGATGCGAAAGGGAAGTTACCAAAACTATAAATTGGGGTCCCTAGGGCTATTCTAGTGTTAAGGTGAATATTAGAAAATTATTCTAAGGTGTGGGCAAGGGTTTTCTATGTTCTTCCAAAGGAGAGGTTAGTATATTGCCTTGTAATCTTTGTTCTTCATAGTGGAAGTTTGCATCCATGGTTTTTTACCCTAGTTTGGGGTTTTTCCATGTATATCTTGTCTTGTGGTTTGTTTGAATGTTTTTATTCCTTTCTAGTTTATATTCTTCCTGTTTATCGTTTGTGGGTGAGGCCTGAGATTGGATCTAGGCTCACTACGTTGTTGGCTTGCTGCGCAACATCATGCATCTTGCATTGTGTGTTATGATTATGTACGCCCTAGCGACATCAGGGCTATAGCCTCCACAAGCATATCGTGGACGGCAGGATTGGATACTGGAAATACTTGTTAAAGCATGGGGGCGGTATAAATGTCCCAGGGTGAAAGTCCTCAAACTCTTATGGTACCATGAAGGATGTTCAAATGCCTAAACTAAGTGGATGTATGATCGCACGGCCGAATACTAGGAGGTCGTGTCTCCCACTGTGTCGTGGTGGATTAGAAGGGGTGTGACCTTACCCGCCCGGAGAGAAGGGTGTTATTGCTAGGTTGAGTCTGATAGCATTCATGGACTTACTGGCATGTTTTCGCATTACTCTGATACTGTATACTTACATTGCTACCTTGCACACACACTTTCACCACCTCCTAAGCTTTGTATAAGCTTATGCACGATTGATGCGTGCAGGTGACGCTAGGCCGTAGCTGAGCAGGAGCGGGAGCGTGCCGCAGAGCTTCTAGAGTTTTTTTGTTATTATCATCATTGTATTTCCTTTTTTGCTTTGTACTCAAGTTTTTTATTATCATAGTGGATTTTGTGATGGTGTTCTTGATATTGTTCGTGGGTTATGCTTATGGTTATACTTATTGAGAAACAAATTTATATTGAAAATCCTCCTTGTAGGATCCCATGAGCGAAACATGGTATATGGGTGCCGGGGGCCGAGAATGGGGTACTACAGAGCCTATCGGCGCCAGATTTGGCGATCGGAAATTTTGTGAGCCCGGTTTCCGAGTTTAGGGCGTGACATGGGATCTAGGAGATGGAATCCCATAAAGCAAGGTTTGTGCAAAAATACAGAGATCTCTTCCTGAGAAATTCAATTTTAAAGTTACTACCATTTAGGAATTGAGAGATACTGATCTTATGAAGGTTGAGGAGCTAGTTGGCTCTTTACAAACATATGCGTTGAATTTTAAAATTCCCAAAGCTAAGTTTGTTGCTCTTAAATCTTCTAAATCTATTTCAAAAGAAACTAGTTCTAATTCTGATTTTGAAGAAAAAGAAGATGATATGGCAATGTTATCTAAAAAGTTTTATAGAATTTTCAAAAATAAGAATAGATCAGATTTTCAAAAATCAACTGATAAAAGTAAAGGAAAATCTAATTCTTAGGAATCTAAAACCAATGACAGTCAATGTTTCAACTGTCATGAATATGGGCTCTTGACTAATAAATGTCGTAAAAAGGATAGGTTAAAAAGAAAGGGCATGATTGCTACTTAGGATGAATCATTTGACTCTAAAAGCACATCTGAGTCAGATAAATCAAAACAAGAGAATGCAAATACAAATGATGTGAAAGCCCTTATGACCATAGCTAGAGTCACTTCCTCAGATAGCTGTAATATATCTGACTATGAAAATCTCAGGAGTGACCCTGAAAATGAAAATGAAGATGACCTTCAAGATGTCTATCATGCCCTATACAAAGAAAATTTTAAAATTGTTGTCAAACTGAAATTCAAAAAGAGAAATATGTTAAATTAAAAGAAGAACTTGAAAATACAGTTTTAGAAAAATCTCTTTTTCAGATTGTTTTGAAAAAAACAAAATTATATTTAAGTTTTAAATCTTCTAAATTGCAAAATCTCCAAACTGAAAATGAAAAACTAAAACTTGAAATTTCTTCCCTTTTGAGTTTAAGGGCCTGTTTGATTTTTCGGCTCAACTGTAATTACCATGTAAATGGGTAATAATTATTTACCTAGGAAATTACCGCATCTTTCCCAATGTGGATGTGACAACTTACTTTTTTTAACACTTACATTGAGAAATTTACGAAATCAACGTGGGGCCCATCGTGATGTATGTGACTTATCCACACCGCTCATTTGTTATGTCAGCTGAATTTAGGGCATGGGACAAAAAATGAGGCAAATCCAAAGCTCAAGTGGACCACACCACAGGAAACAGCGGGAATCGAACACCTACCATTAAAACTTCTTAGGGCCCTTAGAAGTTTTAGATCAAGCTGATACTTGTGTTTTCCCCTTATCCATGTCCGTGTGACCCTATGAACGGGTTAGATGATGAAAAAACCTCAATGTTGGGCTAGTGAAGGAAATAACTTTCAATGGTGGACGAAATAAGGTCACCGTTTCCTTTCGTGTAGGCCATTTGAGTGTTGGATCTGCCTCATTTTTTGGCTGATGCCCCACAAGGTTCTAATAAAATATATGGATGGTGCGGATATGTCATATACATTATGGTGGGGTCCATAGATTCAAGTCAACACTTTTGTATCAATTTTTGAGATGAAATTACTCTTACGTTTTCAAACAAGGTGAAAAGATAATAATTACTTACCAGGATTTACATATATCTTGGAAAATCAAACAGGCCCTAAAAGACACTTGGAAATATACCCATGGTGACCAAAAGCTTGATAAATTGTTAACCTCATCTAAAAAATGTGGTGACAAATCTAGTCTGGGTTATATTAAAGATAACTCTTCAAAATCCAAGGATTTTACTCCTATTTTTATAAGAGGAGAATCTTCTAACTCTAAAGTTAAGACTTTAAGAGATTTTAATCATAATAATTTCAAAAACTCAAAACCCTTTCAAGTCCCTAAAAATGATAAAAGTATCAGCTATAAATATCAAAAGAATAATCGATCTTACTTAGCTGAAAAAATAGTGGACTTACTTAAAGAGCTTTTGAAATCCAACTCAAATGTTTGTGAAGTTTATAGAGAAAGGAGAAATCCTAACTCTTAAATGCAACGAAACTCAAAAGTCACTCCTAAACCTAGAACCGTTATGAAATGGGTTCTAAAGGTTAAGTGTCTTGTAGTTTTCAAAGCCATAAGCCATTCAAAATGATACTTGGATAGTGGATTCTCAAGACATATGACAGGTGACAAGGCGATATTAATGAATATCGAAGAAGTTAATGGTAGGTCAATTACTTTCAGTGATGGAAGCAATTGCAAAATAACAAGCCAAGGTACTGCACAACTTCTAAACCTTACTACCTCTGAAAATGTGCTTGATGTTGAAGGTTTAAAACACAATCTCTTAAGCATATCTCAAATATGTGATAACAAACACAGTGTGAAATTTTCTGATAACGGATGTGAGATAATAAATAAGAAGGGTAATGTTATATTAAATGGTCGTAGGACCTCTGAAAATTGCTATATTATCGATAACTCTTATTCATCTAACCATTCATGTTACATGGTCCAAACAGACGAGACTAAACTTTGGCATAAACGTCTTGGACATGTTAACTATAGATATCTGTATAAGTTGAGCAAAAGAGATTACTTACGCGGTTTACCCAAGCTCAAAAAGATAGAAAAAATCTATGGCGCATGTCAAATTGGTAAACAAACCAGGAGTAATCACAAGAAAGTGAACTCCTTACCCATAGTCAAACCACTAGAACTACTCTATATGGATCTAGTAGGACCAACTAGGACTGAGAGTAGAGGTGGAAAGAAGTATTTTCTAGTCATTGTTGATGATTACACCAGATATACTTAGGTAGCCTTTTTAAGAGAGACATCAGATACTCTTGATAAAATCAAAAGAATTTTAAAACGTATTCAGACTGAAAAAGAGATATCTGTGATCAAAATTAGAAGTGATCATGGCACAGAATTCGAAAATAGCAATTTTGATAAGTACTGTAATGATCATGGTATATCACATGAGTTCTCTACTCCCAAAACACCTCAACAAAATGGAATTGTTGAAAGAAAAAATAGAGTTCTACGGGAAATGGCTAGTGTAATGTTAAACAGTATGAAACTACTAAAAAATTTATGGGCTGAAGCTGTTAATACTGCATGTTATATTATAAATCGAATTTATATTAGAAAATCTAAAAATAAAACAGCATATGAACTATGGTTTAATAAAAATCCCACGGTTAAATATTTAGGACTTTTGGATGTAAATGCTTCATTTTAAGAGATCGGGAAAATTTGGAAAAATTGAGTGGTAATTGATGATTAATAAATCGCACCCACCCTAAGTCAAGATGATGATGAAATCAATATAATTGATATACCTGATTCTTCACCCAAATCAGTTGATACTGAAATAAGATCAGTCAAAGATCATCCAACTGATCAAATACTTGGTAACCTTAGTATTGGTGTACAAACAAGAAGACAATTAGAAAATATTTGTAATTATGTCTGTTTCACTTCCCAAATTGAACCGGCCAATGTAAATGAAACACTTACCGATGAAAGTTGGATAATTGCCATGCAAGAAGAACTAAATCAATTTGTCAGAAATGATGTGTGGTACTTGGTTCCTAGACCTTCTGATAAAATATAATTGGAACCAAATAGATTTTTAAGAATAAAACTGATGAATTAGGTAATATTATCAGAAATAAGGCTTGACTGGTTGTACAAGGGTACACGCAAATAGAAGGTATTAATTACGATGAAACCTTTACACCAGTTGCACGCCTTGAATCCATAAGATTATTTATTTCAATTACATGTCATAAGAAATTCAAAATATATCAAATGGATGTTAAAAGTACATTTTTAAACGGTGACTTACATGATGAAATTTATGTTGAACAACCTAAGGGTTTTGAGGACCCCAAATCTCCAAATCATGTATACCGTCTTAAAAAGGCACTTTATGAGTTGAAACAAGCTCCCAGGGCATGGTATGAAAAATTGACTAAATTTTTACTTAGTCATAACTTCATTATGGGTAGCGTTGATAAAACTTAATTCATTAAAAAATATAATGGTCATATTCTAATAGTTTAGATTTATGTTGACGTTATAATTTATAGATCTACAAACACTAATTTATCCATTGAGTTTGCAGATCTGATGAAGTCCAAGTTCGAAATAAGCATGGTTGGTGAAGTAAACTACTTTTTTCGATTACAAGTTAAACAACACAAAGATGGTATATTCATATCACAAACTAAATACGCCTTGAACCTTGTAAAAAGGTTTGGGTTTGAGAATGGAAAGAAGTTTGATACTCCAATGCGTATAACTCTTAAACTCTCAAAAGATGAATGAAGTAAAATTATAGACTCTCGTTTATATATAAGCATGATTGGTAGTCTCTTATACTTAATTGCTAGTAGACTTGATATTGCTTTTAGTGTTGGAATATGTGCAAGATATCAATCTAATCCTAAAGAATCACATTTAATTGTTGTTAAACAGATAATCAGATATGTTGTAAGTTCTGTTAATTTAGAACTTTGGTATCCGCATGATACATTCGTACAAATTGCCGGATATATTGATACAGACTGGGCTGGAAATATTGACAATAGAAAATCTACCAGTGGTGGATGTTTGTACGTGGGGAACTGTTTAGTTTCATGACTCAGTAAGAAACAAAACTCTGTATCACTCTTTGCTGCTGAAGCTGAATATATTGTAGCTGGTAATGCCTGCACTCAACTCATTTGGATGAAAAGAATGTTAGCTGATTATGGCATTGCGCAAGATACAATGACATTATATTGCGATAATTCGAGCGCAATTAATATTACAAAAAATCCAATCCAACATTCTCTTACAAAACATATCGATATTCGATACCATTATATTTGAGAACTGGTTGAAGATAAGAGTGTTGTGCTAGAATATATTCAAACTGAGAAGCAACTTGCAGACATATTGACTAAACCGCTCGACAAGAATAGATTTTCAAATTTAAAGCGTGATATTTGTTTGTGTAATTAATTATTTATTTATGCATTTTTTTTGTTCTTGTTTATAATTAAATGCATAAAATTATAATAAAATGATGATAAAATTAAAAATTCATTATTTTTTGGGTTTTTCGACGGGTCGAGGACGTGGTTGACCAGTCGAGCACGCTGCTCAACCGATAGAGGACCACGCGGATTCACCCTTAAAAGTGAAAAATCACTTTTTTCTTCTCATTTTCACCTTCTTCTTCGACTAGCTGGAAGCCCTCTCAACGAACCCAACTTCAAATCTTCCTTGTAAGTGATCATTTTTCAATTTATTAGTAGATTTGAGTTCTTCCTTGCTAGTTAATCTATCATTTGGGGTTTATTCTTGTTTTCAAACCCTTTTTGCTGTGAGATTTGTGGAAAATCTGATCTATCCACAATTACATTACTCGCTTTAGTTATTTATTAAGCAATCATTAAATGGAGTATCATATGAAGAGAACGACATCACACAAAGCTCGTGGTAGCACGTCATCTAGGCTGACTCCATCTAATGTGAGAACCCTAAGGGGCCTCGAAGAAGATTCGGAGCATTCTAGGGATTTCCTCTCAAGGAACATAATTATTGAGCGTAATATTAATCTAGCTCATATTGCTCGATTCGAACTTGTCCTTATTCTTACAAATATCGGATGGGAAGGCATATTTGGTTGGGGTGGAACAACTTACTGTTTCATAGCACGGGCAATATATGCATCGATTTGTGATGTGTCTCTCGAAAACCTTACTTTTACAATTAAATTTGTAGAAGATACATTCACAATCAATCGCTATCTTATCTCAGCACTAACTGAGATTGTCGTTGCAAATGATGGAATTCCTCTTGAAAATTTAACTGATTAAATTACTCATACCGAACAGCTAGCGATTACGCATAAACTATGCAGGTTTAATCCGGAATGGCATTCCGGTAATGTGCTTCGTTCCAACCAGATGCTCCCCAAATATAGAGTCTTGCATTGCATCTTTACATCAAATGTCTATCTTAGGTCTGGGAATAAGTCGAAACTTACTCCATTCATGACCTGTGTCCTCCATTCAATTGTGTCTGGTGTACAAGTTTGTCTTCCTTCTCTTATTTGTTATCTCATTATCCAGTTTTGTCTTCATCCTGGTCATGGTTCTATTCCATTTTCCTATCTTATGACGAGTATGGCGTTACACTGTAATGTCCAAATTCCAACGCCTGAGGCACCGGAATCTGTTTTACCTTTTAACAATACCAATCTAAATAAGATAAATCTGGAATATCTTCCTGGTCAACGTGACGACAAAGAAGAGGAAGAAGCACTTGCACCACCAGAAGACACGTATATGAACGATATCTTTACTAAACTCGACGAGACAGATGATACAGATGATCCAGATTTTCAGCCTTCTCAGGTTGATGATCGACTCAAATCACTGGAATAAAAGGTCACGACATTATAGGTTTCTCAAGATAACCTGGCGCAAACTCAAAAATTATTTATGAAGTACATGAAAAAGTACTTCTACCGTATTGCGAGAAGTTTGCATCAGATGAATCCCTCCATGCTTGGTCCTTCTTCCTCTGGATCTAACTGAGTTCTTTTCATTTCTCTTTTATTTCTATGGGGCTATATAACTATAATTTACTTGGTTTGTTTGATAACTCTTTTTAACTCTGCTGGATGATTATTCCCTTACCTTGACAATCAAATATACTACTTCTTATGGTTTTCTACATATTTCTGTGCATATTCATATGCTTTTACTTGATATTTACCATCCTTCTTCCCTTGTCAACTTGTGACAAAAAGGGGGAGAAAGTTGAAACATGGTATGAATATATGATGCATGTATGTGAATGATCAGGATGCATGTATGGCATGAATGATTAGAATATTTTGTATATATGCTATGATGCATGTGAATTGGGAATAGGTATGCTTGGAATGGTTGTATGAACAGGGAGAGTACAACTTTAGGGAGAGTACAAATTTTTGCAATCTTCAACTACATCATGAGTATAAGAATACAAGGCTACATTCGAATCCATGTAACACTAAGTGTTTTGTCACGAAATTGACAAAGGGGAGATTGTAAGTGTTATTATATTTAAAGAACATTTTACACCTAGTTTGTCAAATTTCATCTTGTCAAAACAACTTAGCAAAGTGATCTTCAAGTCAAGCTCATGTTAAAGTCAAGCTCATAATCAAGTTTAAGTCAAGCTCATGATCAAGTTCAAGTTCAAGCTCAAGTTCAAATTCAAGCTTAAGTTGAAGACCAAGCTAGATCTACTGAAAGATTCTAGTAGAAGATCAAGCTCCTTTGAAAACTTCAAGTTTCTAATCCTATGAAGTTCAGTCCAAACAGGTATTTTAAACCCTAGAAAGACCTTAGGTTTAAGGGCTTTCAAATATATTTAAATTGGGTTTTTTATACTTATAAATGACTGACTTTCGACTAGCCTAAGTTTTGGCTCAACTAGTCTAAAAATTTCTCGACTAGTCCAAGCAACAGCCGAAGTATAACAGATTTCTAATGAATCTTTGACCAGTCGAGTGGTCTCTTCGACCAGTCGAAGGTTCCTTAACTCGAAATCCAGTAACCAAAATTAGTTCGGATTCATCTTGGTCGACCGGTCGAAGAGCTTGCTCGACCAATCGAAGGTCACCTTCGACCAGTCGAAGATCTGTTAAATCTTATCCCGCTCGAAATTGAAAATTTATTGGAACTGAATCTGGTGCTTAGACCAGTCGAAGACTGCCTTAGACCAGTCGAAGGAACAAACTTTTTGCCTACATATAGAGGTTCTTTCTCAATCCGAAAATACATTTCAAGCCTATCAAAGTCCCTATTCAAGAGAGAGAGAAGCCTCATTTATTGTTAAGATATCAAGTGGTATTTATAATCTCTTTCATAGCTTTTTCATTAATTCCTTCATCTCAAAATTCTACCATTTTGATTATAAGAAGAGTGTTTACTCTTATGGATATTTAAGGGAATTAATGCAAGTAGCCTTTGGTTTAATCTTAATTAAAATCAAATAGAACCCTAAACCTTTTCTATTGGACTAAACATTGAACATTCATCATTCAAGAAAAGCGTTCTTCGGTTATAACTTCTTCTACGGTGAAAGTATTCTTTTTTACTTTGTATTTGATTTTTCTGAGATAGCCAGAAAATCTCAGAAGTGGTTTTTCTTAAATAAGCTAGAAAATCTCAGTAAGGGGTTTCTTTGTTTGTGATAGCCTGTTAAAATCACAACTGTATCAGGTTTTAAGGTGACCCTATGAAAACTTTATTCATAATGAAAGCCAAGATTACGTAGTTAGTAATCTTGGGAGTGGAGTAGGTATGGCTATTTGAAAACAGTTGTTGACACATCGAATCACTATAATTATTGGTGTTGTGGTGAATGTTTTTATTACTTTTGTGGTAAATGGTTGTAATTTCTTTTGTGCAAAAGTGGTGAATGTTTTTAATAGATAGTTTTATTTACACTTGCTCAGTTTGAGATTTTGATTCTTATCATATTCGTTAAATAAGGTTGTCCTTTCTAACTTATTTGGGTAAAGGTTGTCCTACGAATCAGTTTGAATCAACGTTTCAATACTAATGCGATTCAGATCTCTGATTTATTTATTTATTCAGCAATTAATTTGATTATTTGACATAGTCCTATTCACCCAACCCCCCCCCCCCCCCCCCCCCCCCCCCCCCCCCTCTCTCATTTTCACCCTTCAGCTTATTTTATAAATTAACTAGGATATGCAAGTCATCTAAGAGCACCTATAAATATATCACCCTCTTCAAGGAGAAGGTATAGACAAATATTCTGATTTCACTACACCTAATGTGGGTCTATACACCTGACTTAAGCATCGGATGGTCCACCGTCCACCGCCACAACTGGCACCCTCAATATCTCCTTATTTTCCATCAATTTACAGGTAATTAGTAGGTCGTAGGAGTTGAAACGGGATGATCAGATTTATGCAACAACATACCTTATCATTACTTCAAATTCTTTCTCATTTCTTTTAAATATTTAAAATCATGCGCTCTTATAAAACTAATTATGTAAGGCAAAATTGTCCATGCTACTCATGTTATACATAAGTAGGAGAGCGGATAGAATACAAACGTTTGCAATGAGCTTATCCTACAATTGTGGATACTTCGGTCATTTCCT
The DNA here is from genome assembly GCA_021015155.1 of Magnolia officinalis. Lineage (NCBI taxonomy): Eukaryota > Viridiplantae > Streptophyta > Magnoliopsida > Magnoliales > Magnoliaceae > Magnolia > Magnolia officinalis. The sequence goes on from JAJHSJ010000012.1 coordinate 50,695,812, forward strand.
GAAGAAAGGCAGTACTCGCAGTTGTGGAGTCGGGTTACTGCTTATAGACCGACTCGCTTCTTTTCAAATTTAATAATACAGGTTTGCCATTAAAATTGAGTGGGTCTTTACAATAATGAAATGGACCCACCTTGATTAAATATAGAGATCGACACCGTCTACTTTGCTTGTATCCATTTTGATAAGGGGCCAAAAAATTACGTTGATCTGTGTGGCTGGTGGGCCGTATGAAGCGTTAACAATGTGTAATTCATGGATAGTTAAAAGTCATCTAGCTGCACTGGTCCACTTGATCTTTTGATCCACGCCAATATTTTAGCCATTTCATAATATTTCCATTAAATTCTCGATGGATGGTGTGGATCATGAATAATAGAAATGGCGTGACGTACGCATGTTCCCACATAGAAGTGCGGTTGCTGCATAAGGACAGGATCTTTTTAGTTGCACCCGCTTCGTACCGTACGGAAGACGGCACTGCCCCTTACCATGGGCCCACCTTGATGTGTGTATTCTGTATCTACTCCGTCCATCTATTTTTCTAAATTATTTTAATGAATTTGGAAAATAATTAAAAAGATGTAATGGAGAATGAGTATTGTACCATTAAAAACGTATATTGGCTCGCGTAAATTTTAACTTACTGTCTACGTGCCATCAAATTTATTGATAATGTCATATATCCTTGGATGAAGTTTAAAAAGAAATATCAACTTTATTGGGAACTTTCGTGGGCCATTAAAGGTAAATCACAGTTGTTTCATATTTGATGGTCCACCTGATAAATGTATACGTGTCATTTTGTTGGGACAATGCCAAAAACTGATATAGACTAACGAATGGACGGCATTGATTGAGAATACATACATCAATGTGGGCCCTAACAGTAAGAACCGCACCGTTATGGTTTAGTCCAGCATCTCACTTAATTAAGTTCCCACAGGCAATAGACAATCATGATCTGTGGGTCGCTATGAGTCCGACCACGATGTATGGCTTTTATCCAATCTGTCCATCTATTTTGTTAGATCATTGTAGGCTATAAGACAAAATTCGAGGCATATATATATCTCAATTGGACCACACCACAAGAAAACAACAATGATTCAATGCCCACATGAGTTTTCAGTTAGCACGGTTTTCTTCTGGTGTGGTCGACCTGACATTTGGATATGCCTCAATTTAGGCGCCATGGCCAAAATGCTATGAAAGAATGGATGAACGACATGGATAATACAGATACATCATTGTGGGGCCCATATAGCGCAGAAATGAAATAGACTCCATTCCAGCTTAGGTGGGGTCAAGGACGGTCAGTTAGAGTTCATCGGGCCTTAACTAGGATTCTATTACTCTTGTTCCGGTGGTAGACTCTCAAGAGTTTCAACACTTGGTCAAGGGTTCGAGTACCCATAGGTGGTGAAATCCCACTATGGCGTGAGTGTGTGGGGGTGGCTAAATGTGTTTTTTAGCCTTGGTTGCTAAGGAACTGAAGCTAAAAGTTCATTTTTTGCCTCAGTTGCTAGGGAATGAGGCTAAAAGTCTACTTTTTAGCCTCAGTTGCATAATAACCGAGGCGAAATGTCTACTTTTTAGCCTCAATTGTATAGGAACCAAGGCGAAAGGTCTACTTTTTAACCTCATTTGTATAGGAACCGAGGCAAAAGGTCTACTTTTTAGCCTCAATTGTATGGGAACCGAGGCGAAAGGGCTACTTTTTAGCCTCAGTTGCTAGAGAAATGAGGCTAAAAGTCTACTTTTTAGCCTCAGTTGCATAGTAACTGAGGCGAAAGGTCTACATTTTAGCCTCAATCGTATAGGAACCGAGGCGAAAGGTCTACTTTTTAGCCTCAGTCATATAGGAACCGAGGCGAAAGGTCTACTTTTTAGCCTCATTTGCATAGGAACCGAGGCGAAAGGGCTACTTTTTAGCCTCAGTTGCTTAGGAACCGAGACAAAAGGTCTACTTTTTAGCCTCAGTTGCATAGGAACCGAAGCGAAAGGTTTACTTTTTAGCCTCAATTGCATAGGAACCGAGGTGAAAGGTCTACTTTTTAGTCTCAGTTGCATAGGAACTGAGGCGAAAAGTCTACTTTTTAGTCTCAGTTCCACAGGAACCGAGGCGAAAGGTTTACATTTTAGCCTCACTTTCATGGGAACCAAGGCCAAAGGTTTATATTTTAGCCTCAGTTACATAGGAACCGAGGCCAAAAGTCTACTTTTTAGCCTCTGTTGCATAGGAACAGAAGCTAAAAGTCTACATTTAAGAATATTGCAAAAAATTGAAAATCTTGATAGAATTAATAATTTTAAAAATTTTTGACAATTGTGAAAAAATTGAGAAATTTGAAAAAAAATTGAGACAATTGTGAAAAAATTGAGAATTTTGAAAAAAAAAATGAGAGTTTTGAAAAAAAAATTGAATTTTGAATTTTCTAAGAACTAAGAATTTTTTTAAAATTTGAGAACTTTTAAAAAATTAAGAATAAAAAAATGATAATTATGAAAAAGTATGAATTTTTAAAAAAATTGAGAATTTTTAAAAAATTCATAATTTTGTAAATTTTTAAAATTTTTGAAAAAAAAATAAGAATTTTGAATTTGAGAATCTCAAAAGAAATTGAAAAATATTTAAAAATTAAGAAATTTCAAATAATTGAAAATTCTGAAAAAAAAAATTAACAATTTCTAAAACTATTAAGAATTGATTTTTTATTTTTATTTTGGATAATTTTGAAAAAACTTAGAATTTTATTTTTTTTTTTTGATAAATTTCAACAAATTTATAATCTTAAAAAAATTTAGAATTAAAAAAAAAAAAAAAGAATCTTGATTTTTTTCTTTTTGAGAATTTTCGTAAAATTGATAAAATTAAGAATTAATTTTAGTGCAGGAGCCCAAAAATGAAATAGATCCGAATCTCATTTTGGGCCCTGCAAATGAACGGACTCGATTTCTACATTGCTTGCCACGTGTACCGTTGAGAGACGAGTATACCATTTTCCATTTATTACGGATCCAGTATATCATCTCCGGGGCTTTTTATTCATCTTGGAACTTGGAAGCTTGAAGCAGAGCTCTCTCTCAAAATTCCTAAGCTCTGAAAGGAAAATAGAGCGAAATCGCGTTTTACTTCTGCAATTCTATCTGTCAAAATCCCCAAGCTCTGAAAGGAAAACAGATCAAAATCGCATTCAACTTCTGCAATTCGATCCTTTACAATGCCTAGAAACGTCAATTCTGTCCTCCACACCAGCAATCTCTTCGCCGATTTCAGGTACTCGCTCTCTCTTTTTTCCTACTGATTTCTCAACTGAAATCGTCTCTAAAATCAGAAATCGGGGCAGAAATCTCTCGTTTTCATGCGTTTTCTTCATTTGGCCGTTCAAAATCCAATTTCCGCGTTTTTTGGTTCGATCTGAGGAGGTTTTTTTTTAAAAATTTTTATTTTTTGCTATTTTCATTGAAATCTTGCTCAAGAAGTGGAAAATCCTGTCGTTTCTAGCTCATTTGCTGGATTTCGTTGGATTTTGATCCGATTCTTGCTGATAGATCTATTTTCCTTTCGGATCTCATTGTTTGGAGCTTTGATTTTCCACTTAGGGTTTGATTTTTGTAATTTTTTCTTGATTTCTGGTGCTTGATCTGTTTTGATCTTGATCCAACTTATGTCTCTTTATTCTTAGGGATTTCATTGGATTTTGTTTCGATTCTTGCTGATTTAAGTTGTAATTTAGGTTTATGTATGTAGATTTTAGAGATTTATCTTTGATTTATGTAATATCATGCATTTGAAATACATTTTATGATTTTGTATCTTCTGATTTGCTGAGATTTTGATGTTAGTTTTGCATCGTTTAGAAGAATCATGGTGAATCTTCACCTAAAGGGGATTTTTGATACTCCAGTTGTGTGTGATGTTTGATACACGAGCACAAAGAAATTGTACATGTGGCTTACATACACTCAAAGTAAACTACTTAAATGACAGATCTTTATACTGGAGCTCTTTTTCTATTATTCTTTTGCCATATCCTTAATTGCGGGTTGGCTACAACTACAACCCACACTTCCTAATGCTAGGGAATTCAACATGTCCAGGTAATATTGGAGAGGGTAGAGTAATTTGCTCAGTCAGTTTCTGTATACGAAGATCAAATATTTCAAAAAAGTGCTCGTATTCAGCAGGTAATTGGCTTGTTCTTATTCTTATTCTCCTCATCTTTGTTTATCATTATCTGACAAGCTTGAAACTGTCATGCTTCGTGTTTTTCGTTGGGGTTAGGTCCCACAGCTTCCACGTTAAGCAAATCCGGGTCAGTGAGAATGTACTGTAATCCACATCTTGTCTGTTTTCTCATTCATTATCGGATCCTCCTTTTGGGCTTCCTTTCCAGCACTTCCAACTCTCAATTCTACTCTCCTTCCTTTCCCTACACACATCATCTGCATTTCACTTCTTGTTTGAGAGTTTCCTTTTCCAGAAAAATGGAGTGATTTGAAACGAATTTCTTTCTTTGTGAAAACAAATTCAGGTGCAGGCACGGGTATTTCCACGTGGTGAACAATGACTACACTCACTGGGAGATGTATGCGATTGGCGGAAGTGCAAATCCCACCATCAACAGCCAGGGCAACAGATATCTTGCCCCAATGAATTGCTTTGCCAAGGAGGTAATGTAACAGTAACAATTGAATTCTCTAACATCTCCACTACCATAAACTACATTTACAAATTGAAAAATGATATGAGCAAGTTCTGTTAGAGTAGATTCCCACCACTAATCCTAGTATATTTGAAATATCTGTTATAGATTAGATTATATTAGATTTTAGGTTACCTTTAATATATAAACATGTCATTGCCAATGGAATTACTCACCTAAGATCTTCACAATGTAGTTGCTAAAATGTAAGAACTCAGTGATTTGGTCCTTAGTACAAGCTAAATGTATGTCATCTCATCTAGTGAGGTTGTCACATTTCAGGCACTGTGGTGAAGCTAAGGGAAGGCACCGGGCCAAATGCTAATACTGGTGTTGTCACTGGAGTTCTTGCAACTGTTGGGGAGCTTGCTAGGGTGGTGGGTTTACTTCCCTATTTTTTGGGGTATATTTTGAATCACGCAGTGTGCTATGGTACAAGTTCCAATTTCATCAAGTCTGATACTTTAATTAGCTTGCCTTTTATGTGGGTGGTATGAAAAGGAATGATGAAAAGGTTCTATTTTGATGCTAAAGGTTTCTAGTGAGCGGTCGACATGGTTTACTGCAGCTTTTCTACAGCTTGGTTCTGGGCATTCTCCAGTTCCTTCACATTCTTGTTCTGTTTATCTTGTTGCTGAAAATAAATCAATTCCTCCATTTGCACTGATCCATTCTTATGTGTGGGGAGGGTCTGCTGCCGGATTTTTCTCTATTCAGTTAGATGTTTCATTTCATTTATCAATGGTTTTACTAAGTTTATATGGAAATATCTGATGTGCAGCATAAATGAAGTCCCATAAAGAATGGAGATATGTAATTCTCAAAATTCTTGTTACTGATGGATGCAAAACTGAATATTTACTGCAACAGTGCCATTGGCACTCTCCTGAACTAAATATGTAGTGCAACAATCCCACTAGCACTCTCCTCAGAGGACACCATCAATGGGAAGATGTATGGTGTTACCTATCTCTAAAAGGAAATAGATAATATCTTCATTTCTGGATGTCCTGATTTCGTAGCATAGTTAGGACTTATTTTTGTGTCTTGGGTGAAAAACTGCCAACATTGAGGTCTCTCGCAAGGTTATTATTGAAGGCCATTTGAGAAACAGTATGGCTTCAGTGAATTATAGTTGTGGGTATGTAACACATGCGTACAATGAGTTTTGGAGTATTGCCTCTAGGCTAAACTTTTTTTTTTTTTTGCCCATGTTGGATGAGAAACAAATGTTATTGCCATGGTATGTATGGATGTGGGCATAGCTGAGCTCCTTCTATTGGGAACTCAGTCCCTTTTATCTATATATGTTGACTGTTGTGTTTGACACCTTAACAGACAAGCAAGTGGAGGCTTTTGGCTCTGTCCGGAAATGGATCGTAAACCTCCCAGAAATTCCTTTAGCCTGCAGGAAAAAGGAAACCAAAACTATCGAGAAGAGGAATTGTACAATACTCTGACAGATTCAACATCCACACATCCACAGTGCTGAACAGGGCATAATTGCAGTTTGGGGGCTACTTCCTCATACAAATACTAATGGAGGTTGTTGCAATTTGATTACCTCACTATTGAAATCCAATTTAGTTGTGTGTGCAACCACATCTTAGGTTCTTCAATGTTCTTTCATTAAATAGTTATTATTTGAAGATGCTAGTTGGCTTCTCTCCTTCTATTTGCACTTGTTTTTATGATAAATAGATGGCATGAATTTCAACTTTGACATACAATGTTCATCTACTGCAGAAGCTCAACCTGGTGAACAGTGTACTATTTACTGGTGGATGGGCTAAAACTGGTTTATACTATGAGACTGTGCAGGAGATTTTTAAGGTGTTTAACTGTTTTTGCGATTTATGCTATTTTTATTTTTCTGACCTGATATCCACATTAGTTTTAAAAAAAGAAAGAAAGTGACTTTTGTGAATTATGATTATTGGGCCACATGACACACATGGACTATGGAAATCAATCCAGATTGTCCTAGTCATGGGCCCTTTTAATTAGATGGAGCATAGCAAAAGAAACCACACTAATTGGATTACTAGACCATCTATTTTTTTTTTCTCCATGAATTTCAGTTCCTCCTAAATCTAGGGTCCTAGACTAATGTCCCAAGGAATTCCTGGAAAAAATCAGCAGGTACACCCAAAGTTTTCATTAGTTTAATGTGTGATTACTCATTATATCTGTCAAATTGAAGTTTTGTCAAGTAGACTTCGCTATCAAATAGAGGTTTTCATTAGTTTAATGTGTGATTACTCATTATATCCGACAACTTTGCACGTCTTACATCTGTGTATGTTTATTCCTTCTCTTTCACCTTTGTACATTGCTTGTTCTTTCTTTCTTATTCTGGATCATTGCTGAAAAATGACTTATGGTTATCATACACATTTAGCAGTTACTTCCTCTCACTCAATTTATCATACTCAGTTAAATGGAGTACTATTTCGTTTATAAATTATATATGATTTGTCTTGTAGGTAATTATACATGGAAATAATTTTATATACAGAGGTAAAGAGACAATCCATTGTTCATGTATCACTATAAGATAAGGCAACTCCTAGTTTAAAGTCAATGCATAAAATCGTGGTTGGTACAGCATATAAATCTGCATATAACTTGCTGCAAATTGCCTTGTTTATTTGTTTTCTTTATTTCTTATGTCCGGTGTTACTAGGATTTATTTATTTCAAGTTTTACGGAACTAATCATTCTTATTTATGAAATCAAGGTTAGGTGGTTACTAACTTTGCTGTCAAATCGAGGTTTTGTCCATTAGGAATTTCAACTGTCTGTAACTCAGCGATACTGCCATTTCATATTTTTCTTAGAAAGCGTTGACCTTTTACATGGCATATGAACCCAAGGAAACCTTGGGACCGTGTCTTGTGCCCTTTCTTCCAGCCAAGCAATTATTTATTTTATTTTAATTTTCCCTTTGTATTTACAGATTTCCCAACTAAAGTTCGGAAGTAGTGAAACTTTTTTCTGAAAACAATTTCCCGACAACATTTGCAGGTTTGTTTTCCGGGCCAATTGCAACTATTCAAGTTCCAACTATCAACATTTGCAGGTTTGTTTTCTGGGTCAAGAACATTACTTCTACAAAAATTTAAATCCAGTACACTTCTTTTTTCTTTTATGTTTTAGAAGGATTTTTCCTTTGGGAGTTCCATTACTTGCTACCCAAAACATCTACACTGAACACTTGACACGCCATCAACTCCCATGAAGCAAAATGTATTTTTTCTGTCTGCATTTTTTGTTTTGAGAATTGACAATTTATTTTTTTATTTTTATTTATTTTTTTCTGTTAAATATGATTTTTGAAAGCTAAGACAAAGATTTGTGTATCTTTCATTTTCAAGTTTGAATTGGCCAATTTTATTTTAGAAAATTGAGAATGGGTTCTGATTGAGCATGTGCAGGTTCGGGGGCTCCCTTGTGCCCACAATTTCCATGTGGAATGCATTGACGAGTGGCTTTGGCTGAATGTGAAGTGCCCCCATTGCCGCTACTCTCCGTCTTCCCTAACCTCGACCTCAGCGCCCTCTCCAACCTTCACGCTGACTCTGGGTGTCCCTTTGCTAGTGTTTTGACGGCCACACGCTACGTGCACACGCAGCTAGCAGGCCAGAGCTACCTGTTGAGGTTGCAGGGCCTGCTACGTACAATCCGAATAGAGAATGCTAGTGAAGGCAATGATGATGCTGGCCTGGAAGCAGCAGAAGATGGACGAGCAGTGTTATGTCAGGGTCCGCTAAGCACGACGGCACCGGTGATGACGGGTGTGGCCATGACTTTGTATTATTTGTGGAACCTAATGTTATGTAACAGTTTGATTGAGTTAAACTTTAAATAGACTGTTGTTAACTGTTTTGTTGGTATTGTGGCTTTCATGATTGATTGTTTCATGAGTGGATTGAATGAATGGATTTGTAGTTTAAATAAATATTTAAAAAAATAAACATTTTTAGCCTCAATTTGTAACTGAGGCTTGGATTTAGCCTCGGTTGTTGAGAACCGAGGTTAAAAATAGATTTAGCTTCAATTGGAGGCAACTGAGGCTAAAATTTGGATTTAGTCTCAGTTGGAAACAATGGAGGCTAAAATTTTGATTTAGCCTCATTTCGAGAAAACTGAAGCTAAAAAGGTTCTTTTAGCTTCACTTGAAGAACCGAGGCTATAAAAGTCATTTTAGCCTCGGTTGCTAAAACTGAGGCTAAAGCCTTTAGCCACGGGGGTTTCAACCTCGGTTTGGATAACTGAGGCAAAACTGAGGCTAAAGGTTTTAGCCTCACTTTTTAACCTTTTTAGCCTCAGTTTTGAACCGAGGCTAAAGCCCTCTTTTCTTGTAGTGTGTCGAGCCTCCTAAAACCATATCAATGAATTTTTAATCTGAACGGAGATCATTCAAGGCACGAAATAAGAGGAGACCAGATTTTGGCTCAGGTGGGTTTTAACAGGGTCAACTAGGGTTCAGTGGCCTTAAGTGGCTCAGATTATGCTTGAAGCTGTTGTCGAGCCTTTTAGGATAACGTCCAACATGACATTGGATTTTTAGCCTGAAAGATGATCGTTGGATGTGCTGAAATGGAGTAGACCCAATTCTAGCTGGGGTGGGGTCAAGCGAGGACAACTAGTGTTTAGTGGCCTTAAGTGGGCTGAATTCGGTTCAAAATTGGTGTTGAGCCTCTTAGGACTATGTTCGAGGTGTCGTCAAATATTCGGGCCTATAGATGCTCGTTTGAGGCGCCGAAATGTATTCTCGAGTCGGGTCAAGTGTGATCAATTAGGGTTCGATGGCATTTCTTGGCTCAAATTGGGCTCGAAAGTGGCATCGAGCCTTTTTTTATGCACGCCCGACACATCATTAAAATTTTAGTCCGAATGATGCTAGGTTGAGGCACTAGAATGAAGTAGACCCAATTCTGGCTTGGGTGGGGTCAAGATGGGTCAAGTAGGGTTCAGTGGCATTAACTAGCTCAGATTCAACTCGAAACTAGTGCCGATCCTCCTAGCACCACATCTGACATGTCACTAAATTATCGGGTGGAGCAGGGCGCTTGAAACTGGTGTCAGGCCTCCAAGGGCCATGTTGGACGTGTCAATGGAGTTTAAGCCTGAACCAGGCTCGTTTGAGGCATCAAGACTTACACTCGATTCTTGCTAAGGTGGGGTCAAGCAAAGTCAACTAGGGTTCAGTGACCAAGTGAACTATTCTACTACGGAGTAGGAACTCTTAGCCGTAGTGTTTGCTTTGGACAAATTTAGGTCCTACTTGATCGGATCCAAGATCATCATTTATACTGATCATGCAGCACTAAAGTACCTTCTCTCTAAGAACGATGTTAAACCTCGCCTGATAAGATAAATCCTCCTACTCTAGGAATTCGACATAGAAATAAGAGACAAAAAGGGAGTAGAGAATGTAGTAGTTGACCACCTCTCAAGACTTGATCTCCCTGATTCCCTTGAGTCGACACGGATAAATGACGCGTTCCCTGATGAAAAATTGTTCAAATTCTCCTAATTACTTTGGTTTAGTGACATTGCAAATTATCTTGCTACAGGTTTCACGCTAACATATTGGATTGCGCAATATAAGAAAAAAATTCTTCACTGAGGAACGTAAGTTTTTATGGGATGATCCTTATTTGTTTAAATATTACCCATACCAAATTCTAAGGAGATGTGTGACAGACAATGAACATCAGAGTATCATCTTTTTTTGTCATTCTTAAGCCTGTGGTGGTCACTTTTCTACTAAAAAGACAATGACCAAAATTCTGCAGTACGGCTTTTACTGGCCCACAATGTTTAAAGACACTCATGAGTTTTCCTAAGCTTGTGAGTGTTCTCAGAAATTGGGAGGATTGTCCCGTCGAAATATGATGCATCTGAACCTCATTCTTATCATTGAAGCATTTGATTGTTGGGGCATCGATTTCATGGGACCATTCCCCCAATCCTTTGGGAATATTTACATTTTGTTAGCAGTAGACTACGTCACTAAGTGGGTCGAAGCGATCCCGTGCTGGAATAATGATCATAAAACGGTCATTCAATTTTAAAAGAAAATATCATTTCCCGGTTTGGAACGCCTCGGGCCATCATTAGTAATAGAGGTTTACACTTTTGTAATAGACCATTTGAGAACATAATGAAGAAATATGACATCTTTCATAAAGTGAGCACTCCATACCACCCACAGAAAAGCGGGCAAGACGAGATTTCTAATAGAAAAATTAAACAAATTTTGGAAAAAATGGTTAACTCTGACCATAAGGATTGGTCAATTCGCTTGACCGATGCCTTATGGGCTTACCGTACAACTTTTAAGACCCCCATTGGAATGTCTTCCTTTAGACTCGACTATGGGAAAGCTTACCACCTACCTGTAGAGCTGGAGCATAGAGCCTACTGGGCTATCAAAAATTTGAACTTTAATTTGGACAACGCTGGCTCGCTGCGCAAACTTCAATTGAATGAACTTAGAGAAATCCGAAACGATGCTTATGAGAACTCGAGAATTTACAAGGACAGGATGAAGGTATTCCATGACAGGAACATACTTCGAAAATCATTCATAACCGGTCAAAAAGCCCTTCTGTACAATTCTCGATTACATCTTTTTCCGGGTAAACTTCGATCTTGTTGTATTGATCCCGTCATTGTTATTAATATCTATCCTCATGGGGCCATCGAGATAAAGAATTCGACGAATGACAATGTTTTCAAAGCGAATGGACGTCATCTCAAGCCATTTGTTAAGAAGTTTGATTTAGAAGACATGTCCATGCCTTTGACTGATCCTGTATACTACGATTGACCTCCTAGTCTGACGGAGGTGTAGTTAGGTTTATTGCTTTCATAGGATTTAGGATTAGGATAGTTTGATTTCAGTTTGTTTAGTCTTCGCGCTAACCCATTTACATGTTAAGAAGTTTGGAAAAGCTTCAATTTTCCTTCTTTAGGTATTATCTTCCCATCACTTCCCATTTCTTTTCGTTGTCTCATGTGAATTGCATACTCATATCTTTTACATTGAGGACAATGTAGGTTTTATGTTGGGGGTGTGGATTAGGTAAACTAATCAGTGTTTTCTTAGTTTTGAGCAAAAATTGTGAAAATTTTCAATTTTTCAAGATAAAAACATATTTGGAAAATGATAATTTGTAGAATTAAGAATGCTTTGAGTATGATAATAAGATAAGAGATTGAATGTAAAAAATTTTGGAGTTTGATCACCTGAGTAAGACTATTACTTAAGTTCTTTCATTTAATCAATTAAGAGGAAGTTTGAATATCGTGATAATCTAAATCACAAGACACGTTCAATTTGCTTTCTGTGAATAGTACTAGAATTTATTATTGTTAGTATGTATATCATTGAAAGATATTGAGAATTGAGTCTGGAAAATTTTATCTACCTAAAAAAAATAAAAATGAAAAGAACCAGTTAAAAAAACAGAGAGATCGACGAAAATGTCATGTATGATGAAAAAACTGGAAATGAATGAAAAGTCTGAAAAGAGTGAATAAATAAAAGGGACCATCGATATAAATCAAAACTGAAAAAGAAGGAAAATGTGATAAGTTCAAAATTAGTACTTAATTATTTAATAAAACTTGAGGTGATGAGCATGACTAACATTATGAAATAATAGTATGATATGGACAGTAAATAGAATTCACTAAGAACATTGGAAAAACTTGATATATGAACTTATGCTCTTAAACGATTGATAAAGAAACTTTTTGATTGATTTCTCATGTGATTTGGCTCTAGGCTTTCAAATTTACATTCTCACTTCTTTAGATTGTACTCATTCATACTTGATTGCACAAAAGATTATTTTCTGAAAGTGATTTGAACATTAAAGATTGAAGATCACTTCACGCATGTTTTGCTCGGGACTAGCAAAATGCTAGTTGGGGAGTGTGTTGAGTGTGAAATATTGCATATTTTTTCCTATTTATACCTTGGTTTTATAAACATGATAGTGCTTAATCGATTTAATTATGCACGTTTTCATGTGCAAGGTAATGTCGAGAGCTTAAGGTGAAATTGATGTCAAAATGAAGATTTATGCTCAAAAGATTATTAAATGAAGATTTAGAAGTCATTAATGAAGAATTCACATGCCAAAGATCCAAGGAAACCAAGTGAGGAATGAAGATAATAGAAGATTTGAAGTGAGAAAAAATAAAAGGAATCCTGAAAATTGTCTTAAAAAACATATTCTAAAACTTCGAGTTTAAAAAATGAAAGTTCTGAAAGTTTATTTTGGTAACTGCGCAAAGTGCATAAATTTGAAGCGGTTTGCGAACTTTTCCGAAGTTTGTGTGAAAGTTTGAGTTGCAAACCTATTTAAAGGAGTCCTCAGGCTATTCCAAATCATCTTCTAGGGTTTGAAAAAGGAGAGAAGGCCTAGGTGAAGCGTTAACCATGTTCTTCCACTTCGATTTCTTCATGGATTCTAGTATATCTTTTACTTTTTCTTTTATTTTTGAGTCAACTATGACTAACTAATCTCTTAGTTAGGGCTAAGAGGTGAAGCTTTTGATGCTTTATTTGCTTTGATTCTTGTTTATGTTGAACGTCATTGATTTCTAGTTTGAATTTAAGGAATATTTTCAGTTTTCTATAATTTATTGTGACTCAAATTACAATAGATGCTGTGATAGTTTTGAATATCTTCTTTTCCTGTTTTGAGATTGTCAGATTGGTAAAACTAGTAATTCACCATCATCTCCTGGGCATGGTGGATGCATGAATTCCCTTCTAATCATCACAATATTCCTTCATTGAGGACTAGATCAATGAAAAGTTTAGAGATTTGATTTAATTGCTTCATCTTCCACTTGGATATGATAGGACTCTGATTCCAGTTGTGTTTGTTGAATCAAGGTAACATCCTGATAGCTACAAGTAGATCCTTGGCGCTCTAGTTTTCTTTTGATTATTGATACTTTATTCACAATTCCTGTAACACCCTGGTTCTCGAAACTCGAGTACACTACTCGTTATCCAAAAACCCGAGCGTTAACATTTAACGGTGTCTCAAATATCACGTACATTTTTCTTTATTATCAGAGTTAATAAAGTAGCGGGATAGAAACAATTCAAGTGTAAGAGGGAGTCCAAATATACGTAACTCAGATTTCAAGTGGTTACCTAAAAACTTATACAAACCAATGTCTTAATCGTTATACAAAACATGACAATACCAATCTAATATAAATGAAGTCAGGAATAGAGAGTCCAAAGATCATCTGGCTCCTCCTATTCCATATGAACGCCAGTATACGCATCATTTGCGTCTCCTGCACATTGAGTACGGTTTGATAGCGTCAATGGCTATCCTAATGAGGTATAACCCCCAAGATTTATCGTATCATCAAGATAATTAAACACAGTTATCAGAGACAGTGTATAACAAATATTAAACAATGATTACAATGGAAATCAGATAAGGTTCATCATATACACATTCATTAAATAAATTACACAAGATAATCTTATTTAAATGCATAGATGCATGCACATACTCACAGACCTGGGGATGCACATCCAACTGGTAAAAGTTGCCCAAGGAGAACTAGCCACCCGAAAAAGTACTCAAGGTACGCCTAAGGAGAATTAGCCACCCAAAAAAGACTATGCAACGAGGTCACCCAAGGAGAACTAGCCACCTGGAAAAGTACTCAAAGGTATGCCCAAGGAGAACTAGCCAACCGAAAAAGACTATGTAACGAGGTCGCCCAAGGAGAACTAGCTACCCGAAAAAGTACTCAAAGGTACGCCCAAGGATAACTAGCCACCAGGAAAAGACTATGCAACGAGGTCGCCCACGGAGAACTAGCCACCCAGAAAAGTACTCAAAGGTACGCCCAAGGAGAACTAGCCACCCGGAAAAGACTATGCAACGAGGTCGCCCACGGAGAACTAGCCACCCGGAAAAGTACTCAAAGGTACGCCCAAGGAGAACTAGCCACCCGGAAAAGACCATGCAACTAGGACACCCAAGGTGGACTAGTCTCCTGAAAAAGTCCGCATGCCATAAAAATGCATGATTAGCCCAACCATTATTATTCCAATTTCAACAATCATTTTAAGAAGGCTCAAAGGTAACTATGGGGGGTTCATCACCTAGCATAGGCCAACAGCTCAGGCATAGTGTCCCATTCCACCATCCCTGGCTCATTAGATTAACAAATAGGATATTTAAAGTTAACCTACACAACTAGTGACCAATCGTAGTCCAAAAAGTGGAACTTATCATCACAAGGTTGTATAAAATAATCCATTAAAGCCGCAAAAGGGCAAGCAGTCAATCAAAGCCATATAAGGCAATCAGTCCATTCAAGGATGCGATAGAAAGGGATTGTCACCAAAAATCCACAAAGGCACAAACGATCCACAAGATGGTAAGTCCACGACAAAGAAATTACATTTAATCTATTTGGCAGAAAGGCCACTAGTTCAAGGACTTCCACAAACACCATTAAATAACCACAAGTGGCAAAACAAGCTAAGCACATTGTCAAAAGTAATTACACATGTAAAGTGGAATATTTGAGACCTATCACATGTTCATATTTGAATATAAA
The DNA here is from genome assembly GCA_021015155.1 of Magnolia officinalis. Classification (NCBI taxonomy): domain Eukaryota; kingdom Viridiplantae; phylum Streptophyta; class Magnoliopsida; order Magnoliales; family Magnoliaceae; genus Magnolia; species Magnolia officinalis. Next base: position 50,711,144 of record JAJHSJ010000012.1, read on the forward strand.
TCTAGCCATCAGTCATTATAAAGAATTACTCTAATAGAAACTAGCATTTATCATCAATTTCACTGAGTATTTTATTAGGCAAGAGATGAAATAAACGAGCTATGCTAACTATCAAGATGTAAAAAAGCTTGAAGGGTGATCCTCACCTTTAAATTAAGTGATTGCAATAAGAATGCTCCAATGCACGAATCCGACTTGGACGGTTAAGATCTAAGTTCCGTACACCATATATGGTTAAGATCTAACCTCTAGATTTGATCTCCAACCTACATTTTAAGGTTAGTCATTTTAGGAATTCTAAAATCTAAGTTGTGCAACGGATGAAAATGAGTAGTAGATGTTATAATTGATGATGATAGTATCATTACTTAGTATAACTGTCTAATACAAATTTATAACCTTAATTATAATCTTCGACAATAGTAATATGATGATATTAATTGATAATTTTAAATGATTTTAATAACGAAAGTAATTAACGACAAAAATCTGATTTGTGAAGAGAATGAAAACAGCTCACCTACGTTGACTCAGTTGAGTCAACTCGACTTGCCCTCACATATTCTTCCTAGTTTTTTCTTTTCTTCTCTTCTTCTCATTTTCTCCTTTCTCTTTTCTTCTTTTCTTCTTTTGCTGAGAATTTCTAGCAGGGTCTGGACCTGACCAGCCAGTGAGTCAGAGACCTGACTCGGTTTTGAACCGAGTCAACTCAGTGACTCGCCTTTCTTCTCTTATTCTTTCTTTCATCTTCTTCTCTTCCACTTCCTCTCACTCCTTCTCTTTCCTAGGCCAGACATGGTTTGGACTCGGCCCAGCCTTAAGTTGAACTGCACAACCCGCACCGAGTCTCAACTCAATCCAGACCGAACTCGGTCCAGACTTGATGTGGCAAAAATCTGAGCATGGTCAACAATTTCCTTCCTTACTTCCTTCTCTATTTCTTCTTTTCGTTCTTTCCTCTTCATTTTCCTTTCTTCTTCCTTGTTCCCTTTTGAAATGAGCCGTCCAACAAGTTGGCTGGTCTCAGCAAGACCCGACAACTCCAGAGTCGGCTCTCCCTTTCTCTTTCTTCTTCATCCCCTGCATGACCGAGCGAGTCGGAACTCGACTCAAACGCTCCTCAAATTCCGTAGATTTGGACTGAGTCGAGGGAGCCTGACCCTGCAGCAGCCCAACTCAACCCAACTCAGTGGTGTGGACTCGAGGTGACACCACACAACTCTCTCTCGTCTCTCTTTACCGTTCCATCTTCTTCTTCTCTGTTCTTTCCCCCCCTTTCTTTTCTTCTTCTGCAACAGCCGGAAGCTCAGCTTGAGAGCTAAACCGAGTCGAGCTGGTGTGATAGCCCTCGACTCGGAAAACTCGACAACTCAACATGAGGTTCAGCCACACGCTCATGATTCTCTCTCTTTCGGATTTCTAGGGCCGGCTACCCGAAATAGAAAGGGAGTTTTTATAGTCTCTGTAATTTCTTCTAGAGGTTTCGTTGCTTACTAATCGTAGGATTAGTTACAAGCTTACGTATTAACTCGTACGAAACTGGATTCTATTGATGTTCAATCTGAATTTGTTATTAATCTAACATAAATATAATTGATTGATCTTGTGTAATGTAATGCACATATCATGGGCCACTAAGCGATCGTTGTAGATCATGAATCGGAATCTGACAGGGTTGGTGGGGTTTTTGCCATTAACGAAGAAGAAAACACACACGTTAATGACATTTTTTTATCGGAGGGGTTTTCCTTTAATCTACTGATTATGGACGGTCTGGATAGGTTTTAAAAAGCTTATGAGACCCATCTTGTGATGCGGAAGGGGCCATGTTTAGTGTTTCTCCTTGGTTTCGGCTGAGAAGACTCGCACTGGCTTGACATATCACACGAGATATCGCTGTTGCTATATAAGATCCCTTGACGCCCTAACCTCAACGTCCAAGATCCACTAATGAGGCTTCCATAAGCAACTAACGGGTGGGATTGTTCTAGCTAGCACAGAAGAAACAATCTGCGCATGCGCAACATCACTCGCGGCTGGAATTGTTCGCCCGAGTGTGTGTGACTTGGGTCGAAACATCGAGGGTTTTGGTCAGACCTCTCGTACGGACCAGATGGACGGTTTGGATCGGCACAACGACCGCGATGGTGGGCCACAATCGAACCCAAACGGCAGTCTCCCTTTCGAACCGCAGTCACGCGGGAGAGAGGAGAGAAAATCTCTTTGCTTTAATTTCCATTAGGTCGGACCCGGTTTGACTGGGTTTCCCAGTCTGGTGTGGTGCAGGCGCACATAGTCTATGTGTACATGCACCCTCATGTGGGGTCCACAATGAGGTGATCAATGGATCCACACCATCCGTTCGGTTTGGGTGTCTCCATCAGGGTCTTTGACCAAAATCCAGGCAGATCCAAGGCTCGGGTGGGCCATATTTGTTGACATATGGCCTTAGAATGCCCATCATCATCGATCTGATGACTATTTGTGGTCCAATCCTACGATCAGAAACATTCGTCCAACTGGTGAGTCAATCAGGGCCACTATCTATGTTAACTCGATGTCATCTTACATGGATAAGCCACACAATGTTTGCCCTTTTGGGTTTTATTATGGATTCCGGTTGATTGGAAGGTTGGATCGTTTCTAGATCTGAAATTAAGGTTTCCTATGGATTCCTAATCAATTCTAGAGAGAATTTAATAGTTGGTTAGGTGTTGATTAGTTAGTTTGTGTTTTAGGTGTGGTTTGATCGTCAGGCTGTTAAGAACATGTTGAACGGTTGATTTATTCCAGGGCAGTTCATAGATGGTCCAGAAGTCCCTTAGATGAATCCAATAACAATTTTTTTTTTTTTTTTTGATGATCAAGTCCATCAACATACGGTATGGAGTCTAAATTCAATGATTGATCTTAAATCTCGTAGTTGATTTACAGTTCCAACGGTTTTATCTTGTGATCCAGCACGCAAGTGTTTTCGACTCACTCCTTACTACTTCTAGGTGTCCTAGGACTGTATAAGTAGATATCTAACCACTGATCTTATGCTTAGAGGGTTGGATGGCTCAATCTATGGACGCAAGTTACCCCTAACAGTTGAGTTTAGGTAAGAGTGTATGAACGTTCACATAAATTGAGCTTGCGTTTATACTAAATCAGGTTCTCGTAGTAACACCCGAGTACTGAAAAGTACGGGATGTTACAATTCCTCTCAACTATTCCAGAATTTAATTTAGATCTTTTTTTAGTTCTAATTCTAGTTATTTTCATATTATGTACAAGTTTAGTCCTTGTGAATTCGACCTCGGTCTCATCGAGTTATTACTACATCGCAACCCTGCACTTGGGGTTGCGAACAATTATCTTCGACATGACATTGATTTTAGCCCGAAGAGTGGTCGTTGGAGGCGCCGAAATGGAGTAAGCCTGATTCTTGCTCAGGTGAGTCAAGCAAGGACAACTAGGGTTTAGGGCCTTAAGTAGGTTGGATTCAACTCAAAATTGGTGTTAAGCCTCTTAGGACTACTTCCAAGGCGTCATCGAATATTCGACCCAAACGACACTCGTTTGAGGTGCTGAAATGGAATAGTCCCAATTCATTCTAGAGTTGGATAAAGTGGGATCAATTAGGGTTAGTGGCCTTGGCTAGGATTGGGCTCGAAAGTGGCATCGACCCTTTTACGTGCACACCTGACATGTCATCAAATTTCCAGCCCGAATGATGCCCAGTTGAGGCACTGAAATGAAGTAGACCCAATTCTGGATTAGGTGGGGTCGAGCAGGATCAAGTAGGGTTCAGCTCATATTTGGCTTGAAACTAGTGACGAGCCTCCTAGCACCATGTTCGACTTGTGAGGATTAAACATCTACCATTGCAACCCTTTTGGGGTCACATAAATTTTGGATCAATATGGTATTTGTTTTTCCTCTTCATCCATGTTTGTGTGACCTTATGAACACATTGGATGGAAAATAAACATTACAGTAGGGCCTAGGAATGTTTTAATGGTGAGAATCATTGTCTCATTGCTATTTGTGGTGTGGTCTATTTCAGCTTTGGATATGACTCATTTTTGGGATGAAAATCTAAAATGATCTAGCCAAATGGATCAAGATCTAAAATGATCTTGCCAAATGGATAACGGTGTGGATATAATAAACACATCATTGTGGGACCCATGTAACTTTAAACTCCTTTGAACCGTTAGTATAACTTGGAGCTGACGAACTTTGATCTCCTTTTAACCGTTAGTACAACTTGGAGCTCGAGGAGCGTCAGCGCGGACGCGGATTGCGTCCTACCCCCGCCTAGACGATCCTCCCGGCAGGACTCTATGGGCCCCAACATGATGTAAGTGTTTTATCCATGTCGTTCATCGTTTTTCTCAGATCATTTTAAGGTATGAACCAAAAAATAAGGCAGGTCCAGGGCTTAAGTAGACCACAAAGTGGGGATTGAACGTCCACCATTAAAAACTTCATCGAGCTAGAGAAGTTTCAGATCAAGCTAATATTTGTGTTTTCACTTCACCCACGTCTACATGACCTTATGAATAAGTTGGATGGTAAAAAAAAACATCACGGTGGCCCTTAGAAAAGTTTCAACGGTGGGTGTCATTATCACTGCAACTTCCTTTGGTGTGGTCCACTAAAGTTGTGGACCCGCCTCATTTTTAGAAACATAACTTAAAATGATTTGAGAAAAGCGATGAACGGTGTGGATAAAACACCTACATCACGGTGGGCCCCACATAGCCCTGCTCGGACGGATTACTGTCCGGGCGAGGGTAGGACGCAATCCGCGTCCACCTCAACGCTAGGAACGCAGGTGGGACCACTGTGATGTATGTGAGAAATCTTCCCCGTCCATCTGTTTTCTGAATTCATTTTAGGACATGAGGCCAAAAATGAATCGTATACAATGCTCAAGTGGGCCTAAAACGTGATAATTGAACGTCCACAGTTGAAATATTTGTGAGGCCACAAGTTTTGAATCCAGCTCACTTTTGGTCTAATCTCCTAAAATGAGCTCACAAAACGGATGGACAGAGTGGATTCCTGACAAACATCACGGTGGGCCCTACCTAGGTTTCCAGCGAGGGAATTCGTCTTCACGGGTACACGTGCTTAATTAGGACCGGTAGTTTTAACTTGCCAATAATCGGCTGGTAAGTACCCAAGCCAGTGCATTAACGGTTTATGTTCCATCTAACGTGAGGTCCACGTTTGGGGCAGTTTAATTTGAATTACTTTAATGTCACATACACGATTTCTTTCTTAGTGCCTGCATATCAACCATCATACTCTGCCAGAGTATCAATTTTCTTTTCATAAATCTTGTGGCAAGTTGTATTATACAAAATAAAATATCACGAAACAATGGGCAAGTTGAGATTAACACACATATACTCATTAAAACTTTTTGGGCAGAACATACCTGACCAACGACGACGACGAGGAGGACGACAACAGCCAACTAGCTAGCTCATGGCTACTTGGAAAGCATGAATGACCTACAGTATCCTGAACTTGTAAGTGTAGCCCATTGAACATGTATAGCTCAAGAAAATTTGAAGGAAAAGAAATCCAGGGACATTGGAGTTTCACCTTCTGTGAGATTTGTGCAATGATCTCGGTGACCCCTCAAACAGATCAAAGATAAATTCCTGCAAATCCTCTGAACTGTACTTGATGTAGCGATGGCCGCGCCTCTCACCCTCTAGATAATAGGAATACGGTCCCATGAACGTCCGATATGCCTGAAGGACTTTCAATGAGATGGAAATCCTTAGATCATCTCGGAACTGGGGATCGGGGACCAACCATGCCGTCTGTGTCTTGTAGATCTCTTCAAGGGCGAGATTAAAGCCCTGGAACCTCTCCTTGAGGATTGCGTGCGAGACTGAACCCGATTTTGTAGAGAAAACCCCCTCATATCTCAAGAAAGAGAGGATGAAGCTCCAAGAAGCTCTTTCATAGTTCAGTTGGAGCTGTTGAATTTTCCTTCTGTGGTTTCGGATCCAGTCATCTTCAAGAAAAGCTCCAAGGTCCGAGTCAGCTTTCTGTACTATGTAGAAGACGTTGTTCATCAGGAAGAAGTGCTGCAGAGAACCATCATTATACAGGTTGGATTTACATTCGAGGTTGGATTCGAGGATGGAAATTACTGATTGAATATATCGAGCTGTAGACCGCCAATCATCTTCATGAAGAGCTGTATTCAAACCGGATAATGATGATATATGATCCTCACCATTCTTTTCAAGAAGAAACTTCAGGGTATCATTATAATCTGTAAGGGTCTTTACATAATTTATCACGTACCTTGTCAGGGGATGAATCCCACCTCCGGCCAATGGCGTTTTGGACACATTCATTCTAATAGCATTCTTGAATTCCACACAAGTCCCCCTCACATAGTCCCCCAATCTCATCAGAACTACACGAAACTCAATTCTCACAGAAGAACCAGCCTCTTCGGAGAACAAAACATCTATATCCGGGAGAAGATCTGTCAACCCATCATACATGTCAAGTATCAGAAACAGATTTTCGGGTGAGTGGGGCCTGATTGCAATATTTACCATAACTTAGCAGTTGCAAGATCAAGCCCTTTGAAGCCTCAATGAAACAAGACTGTCTGGCCAATCCAAACACTCCAAAGATTTCATTACTGAGCCTTTTCTCATTGGCAAGATAGATATGAACAAAAATCTTCATCCCGCGGATCCATTTTTTTATCTTGGAATTTAAGAAACTCCACTCCATTTGCAGAACTTCCCCCATATTCAGTCTTTCAATTTCAAGCATAAACAAGCTATCCTCCAAGGCATCTTTTCGGATGCTAATGTAAGCTTGGCAACATTCTCGGTCATAGTTCGACATGAACATAACTTCTGCGATGCATTTAAGGTCTGCAATTACATCCGGATGGATCAAATCAACAATGAAATCCTCTGAGCTTTTGGTATTATCTCTTTGAAGCCTTGCTTGGGTGTCCTCATCTGAATCATCATCCACCGAACTTGTCGAAATCGCAAATGACAAGCGATCTTCGCTCAAACAAAGAGATATGCGTTCGGGCTCCAAAGGTTGCCTGTTCTCAACAAGAATTTTGATAAATTCTTCCTCAAGCCATGACATTGCCATTTGAAGAATGCTGCGGGCAATTTGTAGAAGCTCATCCTTTTCTTGATCTTCGCTCAGAGACAAGCTCTCTAAGCTTTCTATCAGACTTTGAATTTCATCAATGGCCTGAAGATCTTGGAAGTTCCCCCCAGATCAGGGTTCCATATCATTGACCGATCAGAATCCCAATTCATGATCTCTCCCCACAGATTTGAAGCGTTCTTCTATCTCACTTAACTTCCTTGCTTTTCTAAGATTTCAGATTCCTTGATAAGCAGACGTTGAAATCCAGGAGGACTCTTTTCATATCATTGGTGAGGTTGTTACTTGCTTCTAAGGCTTTCACAATGTTCTGTGCAATAGCAATCACTTGTTCATCGCCTTGTATGACACCCACGGATTTATAGTCATCCATAATGAACAAGATGACTAAAGAGACACAGAACACAGAGTTCAACGTCACGCCTCTTCTATCAGTTGAAAGGATTCCCCAACAAGCCGAATATATATGCTGTGAAACCTAACTTTTTCACCTGACAAACCAAAGGAAGAAAAAAAAAGAAGAAGAAGAAGACAGCCTTGAAATTCATCTGAAACTCTTCTCACCCAAATATGGATCAAGGGATAGAACAATTTGGCTTGGGGATTTGCTCCAAAGAGAAAATGATCTCCTCAAATATTGAAGCAGATCAAGTAGAGAGAAGGTGGCAATTCAATAGCTGCCGAAATGGAGCATGCTTCTATTCTATAAGAAGGCATTGGTTGCTTCATCAGATATGATCAGAGAATAAAATATCAGAAACTCAAAGTCTCCTTCATTTTCTTTTCTTTCTTTTCTCTGCTTTTTATTGGTTATCAAAATACTTGGGACAGGGGTTTTATGATGATGATGATGCTTTTTAATAAAAATAAAAATAAAAATAAAAATCTAAGGATTCAAACTCAGCTGATTCTCTCAGCATCTTCCAGAGAGAGACCCAATTCAGGAAAATGAAAAATGTAATCTTACTTAGAAATGAATAGTAAATCCTCCTTTCTGAAACTTGGATATTAGCATGAATGGATGAAAAAAGATGAATTGATTGGATGGAAGTGTCAGGAGAGGTGATTCAGAAACTGGTTCCAGATGAGGATAATAGATGCTCATGAACCAGCATTCTGTGGAGGAAGTTAAGGATGTTGTCAATTCTATTCCTTTGGATAGTGCCCAGTCCGGATGGTTTTTCCAGAAGCTTCTTTTCAACATGTTGGAAAATTGTGAGAGCCCTCAGTCGTGCAGCCATGTGTGAGATGTCTAATGGAGATAATATGCTTACAGCACTCTCCACTACATAGATCTCGCACTTTCAGAAGTGATATCAATTCCTATTTTTTATTTCTATTTTCAAATGAATTTTTCCTATTTATGAAAAATGGGAAAATTTATTTAATTAATCAATGTTGGGTATGAATTGTTCCAATTGATGTATTATTAGTAGATGAACATAACCATGTCTTGATTTTGGATTAATGACATTATTTCCTTTTTTTATTACTTTTTTCTATGTTCAAATGATTCTTCGCTATTTATGAAAAATGGGAAAATTTATTTAATTAATCAATGTTGGGTATGAATTGTTCCAATTGATGTATTATTAGTAGATGAACATAACCATGTCCTGATTTTTAATTAATGATATTATTTCCTTTTTTTATTACTTTTTTCTATGTTCAGATGATCCATAATGAACAACATGAAAAATGGGAAATATCAGATGTTTTGCTATTTTTGGGAAACATATGGAATGGGAAAATTTTATTTTATTAATTGATGTTGGGTATGAATGGTTCCAATTGATGTAATATTAGTGGATGAACATAACCATGTCTTGATTTTGGATTAGTGACATCATTCCTTTTTTTCTATTTTCGGATGATTTTTCCCTCTTTATGAAAAATAGGAAAAAATTATTTTATTAACTCATGTTGGGTATGAATGATTCCAATTGATGTATTATTAGTAGATGAACATAACCATATCTTGATCTTGGATTATCAATATCATGTTCTTTTTAAATTTTTCTTTTTTCATTGATTTTTTCTTATTAATGAAAACAGGAAAAAATATTGTATTAATTTATGTTGGTTATGAATGGTTCCAATTGATGAATTGTTAGTAGATGAATATAACCATGTCTTAATTTTGGATTAGTGATATCCAATATTTTTAGTATCACTATTGATGCATGTATCACACCCTTGGGAAACAGAAACATATGGAATGGGAAATATCAGATGTTTTGCTATTTTTGGGAAACATTAAGATATTTGTGGAACTTTTCAATGAACTTTCAGGGATGTTAAAAAAGACGTCAGGGTTTTGAATCACCTGCCAACTGGCTCTGATACCATGTGAAACTATGTGATTGATGAAGAAAAAGAGAAGAAAGAAGAGAAGGGAGGGAGAAAGGCTCTACATGCCTCTCATGTTCTATCCCAAAACATACTTAGCACAACAATAACAAGAAACCACACATGGGACCAAGTTGGTCCACGAGTGGGATCACAACAGTAAAGAACAGCTGAAATGTTTCCTACTCCAACATCCAAATTCCCACAAATCGATTAAAGAAAAAGGAGAACAAAAACTCAAGCCCAAAACCCAAAAATGAGGCAAACAACATGAAATGTCAGGAATTCACCAACTGAGAGACAATAAATAGTAATAAATTGCAATAACCCAACGGGTAAGCAGAAACAATCCTACAGGAAAGACATTTGACATGGACTTTCCTTGTTCGGCAATACAACTAAAATTCTCCCAGCCGAAATCTAAAATCCTTGTGAAAATGGATCACAGAAAGGAAAATGGAAAATCTAACTAGCCCCGAAAAGACCCAAAACACAACCAATTTGTACCAAAATGCTGAAAATCTCTGAATGGAAAAATCACCAAAGCAGTAAAAATACAACCACCAAACAGCTAGGCAGAGACGTCCTCACAAGAAATGAGTTGAATATTCACGGACGGAACAGATGGACTATCAAGCCCAACACCAAACAGGAGGCAAGAAACATGACATGTTGAAATTTCACAAACAGAGAGACAATAATTGGTAATACAAAGCATCAACTGAATGGGCGAAGCGGAAACAATCCTACGAGAAAGATGGTTCACATAGGCTTTTGACGCAGGGGAGGACGTGAGGTCGAGCACCGTCTTCCTCAAGAGGATAACTATTCCGAATCCACGGAACTTCTCTGGACTCCTCACCGAGACTTCTCGAATCCACGAGAAAGAGAGTAGAAAATAGAAATAAATTCTAAATAAATTCGAAATAGCTTAATTAATTCATAAAAACGAGTTCACACCCTTTAAATAAGGGTACTAAGCAATGGGAAAGAAATCAGAATCAAACTACAACTAGGACTCCTAGAATTCGCGACTTACTATAAATAGTAAACTTACTATTTATAGACGGTCGTGATGTCTACTAATGCGCAAGGTTTTCGGCCAAAAAGTAAGTGTCCTATTTGGCTTCACCAACCCGTTCTCCTAATTATTCTAAGCTCTTTTCACGTTGGCGCCAACTCCTAAAGCCGATGGATGAAGAGTTATAAACAAACTAAAACTTACTATTTATAGTAAAAACGAAATTGAAACAGGGAAACGACCGTCAAATCAGGGGTTTCTCGCAATTCCGAGCGTCGCAACCCGGCGTAGCAGGGTTGGTTGGCTAAAGTAGCTCGTTCTACCCCAAATCTATATTTTTCGTCCGCTAACTCATCCCGGATTGCGAGATACGCCTAATTTAAGGTCTGATGGTCCAGATCACTTCTGTCGCCGCCGGCCTTTTCTGATCCATCTTTGCCATGTAATTGTCCGCGACCCGCTCTACATCAGTCTCCTCCACTTCAAAGAACTCGTCCTCGAGTATCATTATGCGCTGGTTCATGATACTCAGTCAGGTCCGCAACATTGAAAGTTCGTGAGATCGCCATAATCATCTGGAAGATCAACAACATAAGCGTGTCATTGATCTTTCGGATGATTGGTACCGGTCCAATCTTTTTATTCTTCAACTTGTTGTACGTTCCGTCGGAAATCTTCTTTGCGCAGATGGACCATTACTTGGTCGCCCACCTTGAACACTTTCTGTCGCCGATGCTTGTCCGCTTGCTCCTTGTATTTTCGTCGTACATGTAGCTTGTTTCTGTACCTCCGCATGAATGCCCATGATTTTGTCTGCCATATGTTCCTTCTGCAATGCTCATGCCTGGGAGCTTGGGCAGAGGGACCAAGTCTAGTGTATGGCGAGGTACTCGTCCGTAAATAACCTGGAACGGGGATTTTCCTGTCGAGCGATTCACCATGTTGTTGAATGCAAACTCCGCTTGAGACAGGCCAAATCTCACTGCTTTGGTTTTTTCTCCTGAAATACATCGAAGAGGTTTCCCAATGTGCGATTCACAACCCCTCAGTTTGACCGTCAATCTGTGGGTGGTATACGCTAACTGAACTGAAGGCGTGTATCGAATCGAGTCCACAAAGTCCGCCAAAAGTGGCTTATGAACTTCGTGTCACGGTCAGAAGTAATAATTTTGGGAACCCCGTGTAGCCGCACAATTTTCTCTGAAGAATAAATTCGCCACGTGTGTTTGCATCGAGAGTCTTCTTGCATGGAATAAAGTGCGTCATCTTGAAAAATGATTTACTACCACGAATACCGAATCCATGCCGGGTTGTGTTCGTGGGAGACCAAGCACAAAGTCCATAGATAAATCCTCCAAGGCCGTCAGGCACGGGTAACGGGGTGTAGAGGCCCGTATTATGAGAATTGCCCCTTGGAAGTCTGACAAATATAACAGCGTTGACTGCCTTTTTCACATCACGTACCAATTGCGGCCAGTAATACCGTTCTTCCCACAGAGCTCGCGTCTTGTCTCGCCCAAGGTCCACTGAGGCCACCTCCATGTAGCTCTTGGATTATTTGTTCCCTTAGCGCTACCTTTGGAATACATAGTCGATTTCCCTTAAAAAGGAACCCGTCTTGTATATGTAAGTCACCCGGGGTGACCTTCCTGACATCTAACCCATGCGTCCTTGAAGTCGTCGTCGTCGGCATATATGTTCTTTGAGGCGATCGAACCCGATAACTTTATTGCTCATAGTGACTAACAAAGTTGCATGGCGACTCAGCGCATCGGCTACTTTATTCTGTTGCCCTGACTTATGCTTTAGCACGAATGTGAATTCCTGCAAAAATGAGATCCATCTAGCATGCACACGGTTAATGTTAGCTTGACTATTAATAAACTTGAGGGCTTGATGGTCCGTGTAAAGTATGAATTCTCTTTGAATCAAATAAGTCGCCCAGTGTCGCAGTGCCTGGACCACCGCGTACAACTCGATCTCATATGTAGAACACTTCTTCTTGCGTGCTCACTAAGTTTCTCACTATAGAAGGCTACCCGGCCTACCCTTCTTGAGACAAAACTCCCCCAATCCCGACATATGAGCATCACATTCGACTTCAAACAGTTTGTCGAAGTTGGGAAGTACAAGAACCGGGGTCGTGGATAATCTGCGCTTGATATCTGCAAAACTCCTGTCGGCTTCGTCAGTCCACTGAAACTGCCCTTTCTTCATGCAATCTGTGATCGGTGACACAATGCTACTGAAAATTTTCACGA